>WTSP01014441.1:126324-209550 GCA_025331215.1 Actenoides lindsayi | reverse complement strand
CGGGGGGGGGGAAGAAAAACAATTTTGTGAAATGAAGTGCTTCCCGAAAAAAAGTACACCCACTCGTAATTTGTAGCACTAATTTCCATAAAAGATTAGGCAAAAATGGAGACTTTCTTCCTAGAGATGCAAATTCTGAGACACTGTTTATAGTAAAATATTTTCATGCCTGTAAGAAATATAAACTACTGGTCTTAGAGGAAGAAGCAGATGCTGTAGGGAGAAATTAAGAGGCCTACTAGTGTTTTACTTTGTTATTATGGGCCACAGTAGTTGTCTTTGTCTTCTTTTTTCCCCCTTCTCTTCATCATGGGAATCTGATTCTGACCACTGCTAGAAATTCATTACTGAGAATTTAATCTTAACATGGCCCAATTAGAGCACCCTCCTTGACCTTATGAGAACTGCAGTAGGTAGAGTTTAAATCTGTGTTTATTACTGATGGCAGAAAGATGGTTCTACTTCAGCACTCTCAAAACTTCCCTCAGCAATTTAAAATAAAATAAGTGTCCCGATGACTGTATTGTATTATTATATAAAGATACACATTTCTTCATACAACTCAAATGCCAGATAATGATCTGTCTGGTTGGTCAGGCTTTTGGAACCTTCCTTTAGATTGTATAATCTCATCTTTTCATTTAAAACTAACTATGATTTTAATGTGACTAAATATGTAGACAAATACTTATTCTTCTTGCAAACTTGGCAATCTTCTACAAGTTTATTCTTTCTCCTTCCAGCACATCATATGGCCAAAAAAATACCCTGAAAGAAGTCAGAATATGTATTGTACAGCATTAGTAGTTAGTGATCCTGCATGGTACCTTAGCTTTGAAAGCTGTTGAGGAAGGAATCAAGTATGACCAGTGCTTTAGGTGATAATTAACTGCATGCATTTCCTTCTTAAAAGTATGTGACTTGACATTCAAGTTTTCCTTGGTACTGTTCTAATTGTGAGCTCTTCACAGTCATCATCTTGGTTTGTGAGCGGTACTTGCTTGTCTTTTTTATATGCTATTTCATTATTTATTAATTAAAAAGGTTTTTTTCAAAATCATAATAAAGTAACTGTAACAGGTTCAAACAAGAGAATAATACTTCAGCCTGAACAGAGACAGTGATTGATAGCAGAATAGATTTGCGAGAATTACGTAAATAAAAAACAAAGTTTGAAGGTGCAAATTTTATTGAGCAGAAAAGATCAGCCCAAAATATAATGTCCGAGACAAAATGAATGAATAAATAAGGACCTAAAAAGGAGAAAAGGGGAAACAAAAAATATGTTGAGCAATAATTAAAAGCAAGTAGGGAATTAAAAGCTTGAAGATATTTAAAGTAAATATATCAAGAAACATCACACACGAAACCAACCCAAATCTATTGCTTTGAATCCAGTGTGGATCAGTTGACAAAGATGAAAGTTAATGGATTAGAGAGAATTGAGCTAATTGAGAAATTATCTTTTAACAATTGCTTTTGGATACTGATTGTTTAAAGTTTTCCTGTTCTTCAGATCTTTTACAAGATCAATAATACCCTTTTTTTTTTTTTTTTGTAATTTTTTTTGATGCTTCATCTTCAAAGTTCTGTACATTAATTGTTTTATTCTTGCAGTATCCCTCAGAGAATAGGTAAGTGTCCTATCTTATAGATTAGCAAAGCAATAAAGCCTGTGTCCTTCACATGCCTTTGGGTAAATAGTCCCTTTGTAATCAATGGGACCTGACTGGATCAAGGAAGTAGGATTTAGTTTTCAGTGTCTTCAGCCAGTGAATAAAAATTGAAAGCTCTGACAATCCTCTTGTGTTAATTATTTTGCCAAAGCATTACCCCCTGGAAGGAGAAAGGGGCGAGAGGAAAGGGAAAAGGCACTGCAGCGCTGCTAGTGGGTGGTGGTTCTTGGTTCATTTCCGGTTCTCCATTTCCAGTCTGTGTCACTGTCTTTTGCTCACAGTTTCACTAACTGAACCTGTAACTTGGTGGTTCTTTTGGGCAACGTCCCGCTGCAGTGGTTGGGATACACTTTGATGTCTGAAATGCACAAGCTCCATCAAATTGCAGAATACAGATAAAATATGAGCCTAGAGTGGTATAAAAAAGCCCAAACTTTTAAAATTTTTTAAAATGATCAATTAAAAAGGTGTTGCCTGTGGTGAATTCCTCACAGAAGTAGCTTCTATGCCATGTAGTGACCTAGTTTTAAATTTTATTTGATATGTGCTACATTTACTACTCCTGGTCTTTGTATTGCCTTGGAAAGATAAAGCCAATGGGTAGAATGTTGGATCGAGATTTTGATCTTGATAAAACCCTATTTTGAGGGTTTTATTTTTAAGCATCTAGCTAGAGAATGGACCAGCTGAAGATTTTGAAAACGTTTATTATAGTACAGCTATCAAAATTACTATTCTAGAGACCCGTGCTGATTTTGTGCTCTTTTAAGAAATGTAAAAGAGAAATTAATCTGTCTGTCTCTACAAGAAGATCAAAACTAAGAGCGAAAGAAGACTGCTTTTGAGAAAATTTCACAGATAGCACAGGAAAAATGTCAGAACCCAGGCATAGCTTGTGATCAGAGCAATCTCAGAAGGTAGTCTTGAGAACATGCAGGTCCTTGGTTTGGTTTCAGCAGAGCTTTTGTTGAATTAATAGGGATGGGGGGGGGAAAGTTAATGCAGCTCTGGCAGGGCTGCACATTTCTAATTTCCAGTCAGACTTCTGAACTGCTGTAACCAATGACCTGATGGCTTTTCAAGGAAACACGCTGTTCTGTCCCTTGCTCTTGATGGACAATATTGGATGTGACCTCAGATTCATGTGCCACATGTACTTTATTTTCTCTGCTTAGCAAAAAGGAAGCTCAGAACCCCTCTTGTGCTCTTCCTGTGACATTCATTTGCAGTATGGGCTACCCCTCCTTTAATTAAATAAGGACCATTGCAATATAAGGACTAGTGGATCCTCACACCTGATAGAGGTTCTTGCAGTGGGGAGAGGGGTCATGATGAGAATGGCTTATTACAAGCTGCTGCCCCCCCATGTCAACACAGGGCTGATAAGTGGGAAACTAAGAGCTCCTGGAGGGAGGAAGATGCTTCCTGTACTACTCTGTTGCCCTCTAAAATCTAGTGACTGATATGAGTGAACTTTCAGACAACTAAAATGCTACCGCTTCTTGGTTTTTGGCAATTTGTCATCTTAATTCTCTGAAATTCTCTTAATTCCTCATCAGGCATGCTTCTGTGTTCCCACATTCTTAACCAGGGTTTCATTACATGCCTTTTCTTTTTCTCCCAAGGCAAAAATAAAACATTTTTTAAACCTAAGCAGACCCCTGTGCAAGTGTTTACACATTTTCCCTTAATAATCCCATTTTTCTGTTTTCACAATCAAGTTTGGCCCTTTCTGGTGAAAAGTACTACCATTTAAATACAATTAAAAGGAGTGTTTTTTCCGGTAACAATTCTGCTTGTGTCTGGGAATGTTAAAGATGCTGAGTTGACAACATATTTTAAAACAAGGGGGAAAACAGTGTTCATTTAATACTTCTACCGGCGTCCAATAAATGATTTAAAATTTCTGAAAAAAAGTCCTTATACCTGATGGGCTTTCTCCAGCTTTTCACTCCTCACACTGCACTGTTGTCATCCTTGCAGCAATCAGTCTTTTACATGCATCTCCCTCTTAGTTGCTTTAAAAGAAGCAAAGACATTCTGTCTTGTTCTTCTGGCCAAAGAGCTGTAAGAAAGATTTCTGTAGGTCTAAAAGTTCAAAGATGCATTACTTAAATAATACATTCGGCACATGCTTCTAGTCTAGTCTAGTCCAACGGGTAAGTTGTACAGCCCATCTGCTTGAATTCCTCTGCAGTGCAAAATATGTAGCTCTCATGTCTAGACTCCTTCCTACCAACCTATTTAATCTGATTTTCATAAATAAAGAACTTGTCATATAAATAAAGAATATATAAATAAATATATAAATATAAATAAAGAAATTGTCATAATAAAGAGCAATTACTTCTGTGCTAACACTGAAAATGGTGCAGCCTTAGTTACGTGACTGTTTTGCTCCTTCTGTCACAACAAGTTAAATAAAAAGCATTGCAAGGAATGTGTGGTAAAGTTGCAAGTGTAAACCAAGGACAGCAAGAAGGGACTATGCTTTGAAGAAGAGTCTGATTAGGAAGAAGCATCCTCTCTGCTGCAGAGAAGCATAAGAAAAAGGTTGCTTGCTTTTTATTTACACGATATATTTTTATGAAATGCAGTTGGAAATGACTGTAATGGTGTGGGATGTATGAGATGTAAGGATGTAAGCGGTGCCTTGAAATCTCTGCCTTTGTATTTAGGAGAACCTGGGAATCCATCTATATCCTAAAGAGAAAATGAAAGACAATGCTTAAACCAGATTTGGTCAGCACCAACCAATCTCATTGGCTTCTCCCATTGATGTTTTATACAAGAGCTAGAAACAGACTTGCCTGTCCACATCTTCCAAAGCCTGTTTCTGCCAGGGAGCAGCAGGAGTGGGCTGCCCTGCAGGGCAGGGTGAGCCACGAGCCGTGGGTGGCAGCAGGGCAGACAAGGACAGAGAACTCACCTACAAGACCCCATCCCACAGCAGACAAAAGAAGCAACCAGGGCAGGTCTGGTGATGGTGACTGCAGTCAGCTAAGGCCTTACTGAGGCAGGTCCAAGGACAAGCCAGGACATCAGGTCTGGATCAGCAGGAACAGGCTTACCTACAGCTTAGCTCAGGCAAGGACCAAGGGTGAGGACCTGAGTTGACAGGATGCTTCTGGGCCTGCAGGCAGAGGGTACCTGAGCTGAAATTCAAATTTAGTTGAGTGCTACTGTTCCACCAGCTGAAGAGCGTTTGGAGTTTGTGATGTCTCTTCAGTGGGAGTAAGGAAGTATGTGTGGTGCAATACTCTGCAGCCTCTTCCTCCCAATGACTCAGGCAGCTCTGAATGAGCTCCCTGTATTCTAGAGATTTGACCTCTTTCAAATGCAGCGTAATATGGTGGAAAAGAACCCTTTCTTCTCCTGAATTCATGACTTGGTGGGGGAGTTGAAAGACGCTTAATTTTTATTGTCTGCTCTGTGATGCAAATGTTGTTCTGGTTATAATAGTCTCTGGCCACACAATACTATAGTTAGATGTATACAAAACTTGCTACTCCAGTTCATTAATTGTCAGCCATTGTCCGTGTGTTTCATCTTTGTGGTCTGCCAGAATGAGTTTATAGTCCGGAAAACACGTTACAATATATGAAACTTTATAAAGCGATACAGGATAATGCATTTATATCATAATTACATATCCATAAGGAAGGTTAAAGCCACATGTGTAACGTTCACTTTATTGTAGGATTATTTATTCTAAGGGGACTCACATAAATCATTATTTTAAGATTGTAATCTCTTCATTTCCATAGCGCTTAGTCACACAGCGTCAGCCTTTCTTAATGTTACGAGTATTTAGTGCTAGTTACTGGTGTTACATAAATAATGAATGGTGTTTGTTTGTGGTTTTGTGTTTCCTAGTAATCTGGTCTCTCTAATGTGCACCTATTGTCACCGAATATCAAGTATCTTTACCTTTCTTCAAGGTTATCATTTCACCCAAAGTACGCAACAGCCAAACAAGCAATCGGCCACGTGGCTGCATGGCTGCCACCACCACAAGTACACCCGTGTAAAAGGTTGTGGGGGCTGAGTTTTGAGCCTTGAGTCTGTTGTGTTGGTGCTGATTCAAGCAGTAACTGAAACAGCAGAAGTGACTGTACAGTGGTTTGGTCGGTTCCGTCTCTTTGTGGTACCCGTCCTTACCTGTGCAAAAGGTAGTGTTTGGTGCTATTTTGGAAAATCAGATGCTATTAGAAAAAGACTGTTTGACAAGGTGGTATCCAGATGAAAGCAGCACATTGCAACTCACTGTAATCTCTGGAGACAGAAAGCAGCCATAGCTTTGCTTTGAACATTGAGAAGGACTGTTGAATACAGTAATGTTGACAAAATTGTTATGAAGTAGCTCTTACTAAAATAATTGGTTTAGGTAGTTCATGATTTCATATCTCTTGCCTACAACTTGAACAGTATTATTGTTCTTTTTAAATGAGAATTTTCTGTAATCATTTGCATGCCAGTTCCCTGCTTTTCAGGTTCTGATGGCTTGCATCCAAGTGATTTCTATGCAATATTGTGCAAAACAGCTGATACTCCTGTGTAGCCAGAGACAAGAAAGAGGAATGATGTATGTGAAGACGGAGTTTGATTCCAAGCTGTGTAACATATGGCCTGCTTTGATTTTTGTCTTCCTTCATCAGGACAGTTGCAAAAACTTATCCTCAGTCTCCTAAAAACGCCAAACAATATCCAGCTTCTCCTGTGAAGCATCGTGCCACTTCTAATCTCAACCAGGAAACTCCTAAAAAGAAAGCAGACAAGGAGAAAGAAAATGTCAGTCATCAAAAGTCCCCAGGAGCACGTACTGATGAGGCAAGCCAGGTGGCTTCTGAGAAACATGTGCCTTCTGTAGGAAAGACTGAAAGTAGTGAAGGTGAGTCTTACTGCAGGAATAGATTGTAAGATATCGCAGGTCCATGAAGCTTTTAAGCAGTGATGTCCTGTTCTTTTCATGAAGCTGCTCAGTCATAGGCTTATGAGAATGTGTAAAGGTACATAATGGAACCAATACATGTCTAGTTTTCACCAGGGTTACTTGTGTGTGAAAAATGCCTGCTGATGAGGATGTGCAAATGTAGAAATCCAGGGATTCCCTTACTATCTCGTATTCTATCTGTTGAAAATGCTGAGGTTATGCTTTTGAAAAGCAAAGGTGTCACACCAGTGTGAGCTGGGCCCATTTCAGCCTCTGTGAGAGTGTGGAAGTGCTGGGCACTCCCTTTGTTCTCTGCCTAACTTTCCACCCTTGTTTGTCTTCTCTAGGGAAGATCACGGCGGGAACAACTGATGCAGAAGAAGCTTCAAAAATACTAGCTGAAAAAAGACGACAGGCCCGCCTGCAAAAAGAGCAAGAAGAAAAGGAGAGACAGGAAAGGGAGGAACGTGAGAGGTATCTCTATTGATTTGTGAACATTATTACCTAATAATTTGACCAGTATCATTGAAGATGCTTGAAACTGTAGTAGTTTTAGAATCATGTGGAAGCTTACATGTAATTGTTAATTGCTTCCAACTCAGACCAATAATTCATTAGTGTCTTTTGCAGTCTTTATGACTAGTGAAGTTAGAAAATAATAATTTGGCCTCTTTAGGAAGCCTGAATAAACTATTACTCATCCAAATACTTCGGGTATGTCCACATGGCAGTGTACTGCCCACTGAAGTGTGGACATACCTGAAGTATTTTACATTGTGAAGAAAATACTTGAGGAGGTTTTAAATGAGCTAGTTCTTGTAGAAGAAACAGTCACCTTAAATGGCAAAGCTTCTATCGTTCAACAAATTAACCTGAAGTTCATCTTCCTGCCCAACTCTGTTGTAGGCAGTCGAGGGCTTTAAGAGTGTGGACATAATGAAGGTCGCCATGTCTAAGCCATGAAATCCCGGCTCTGTTCTCATGGGATGCAGGTTGCAAGTGTCAACAAATCATGCTATTCCTTCAAGCCCCTCATAGTAAATAACTAACTCTGCGTGTCTACATTCAACTTTGTTCTTGTCTGATCTGAGGCGGGGATCACCAGTGCCTGCCAGTTTGGCCCAAAGGAAATACTTCCTGAATTCTCGATACACAAGAATAAGAATGATTGCTTGTCAAAGCAGCTCTTGCCTGCAGTGACAAAGGAGTGTGATGTCCCTGAATGGGCCAGGGAACAACACAGGTGGAATTCAGACCCACTCTTTCTAGTATACCACTGTGTTTTGTGGACTTTTCTTGCTGCTACTCATTCAATTTGTTTATCTTCAGCTGAAATGAAGGAAAAAAAGCACTTGCTTGTTTATAGATACCAGCATTCTGGGTATGAAGCACAGGAGAAGAGGATGTTTTTATTATTAAAACTTAATTTTATTGTTGAAGCTGTAATTGAAATTAAATGGAAATGTTTTCTTTTTCCTTGATCACACCTGTTTTTTCAAGGGAAATTATAGTTTCTATGAAATATTTTAGGCAGTGAAAATAAGATTGAAATAGAAGTTTGATAACTGGCATTTTTCATATATTATGATACTGCTACTGCTGATTGTGTGCTGTGCAAACAACAGGATTGATGTGAAACAAGACAAAGCCTTTTAAACATACTGCTATATTTTGGGCAGGCTTGAAAGAGAAGAACAGAAAAGAAAGGCAGAAGAAGAAAGACTTCGTCTGGAGGAAGAGGCTCGTAAGAAGGAGGAGGAAAGAAAACGTGAAGAAGAAGCAGCTAGAAAAAGGGCAGAAGAGGAAGCCAAGAGAAGAGCTGAGGAAGAACAAAAGCTAAAGAAAAAGCAAGAAAAAGAGCTCCAGGAGAAACTTGAGAAACAGGTACCACCTCAAACACAAATGTGAAACTTCATATACATTTTTATGAATACATATAGTTATATAACACCTATAAATAAATACTTGATAGTATTTGGTAATCTGCCTTAAATAAATAATGGCCCTATCGCATTCTACACGTTTCAATTAGAGGGAAGAAGCAGAAATCAAAGCCCGTGAGGCAGCTGAACAACTTCGTCTTGAAAGGGAACAAATCATGCAGCAAATTGAGCAAGAAAGACTGGAGCGGAAGAAGGTAGATATTTACGTCTCAATTATTGCATTTCTTGTTTAAATACAAAAGCCAGGAAGTACACAGTAGTATCCAGAAACAATAATCTGCAGGGATTACAGATGGATATTTATGCCTAATTTAGTATTTGCTATGCACATGTTAGGGGAACGTGGACACCAAAATCTGTAACGAAGTGGAATTGCCTAAGGCAAATGACTTTCTAGTAGGTACTGAACAAACACAGAATTAGCTTCTACCCACAAAGTTAAATGCCTGACACAAACAGGGAGTGTCTGGCCGAGGCAAATGTTGATTGCCACCCAACCCAGCACATCACAGACTACTGAGGAACATGAATGACTTTGTTTAAAAACTTACTCAACAAAAGCTCCTTGTCATTAATTAAGAAAGTTCATGTGTTTAACAAACAGGTTTTCTGTTTACCACTTGGCTTGTCTCTGGTTGCGTTATGCAGAGGCAGCAGGGCTATCTGGTCACTGTTACACGAGGAAATTGCTGGAACTACATAAAGTAGCTTCATCTACAGGTCTGTGGCAAGAAAGAGAGAATGGCTACAGAGCTGCAGAACCTCTCTGGTTAGAAAAGGTCGCCTTTCCACATACATTATTCCAGTATGTAATTTTTAACCATTTACCACTGAGCTTAGGGCATGTTGAAGTTGAAGACTGGAATATCAAACTAAAGTGTCTTTAAATAGCTACCTTTCACACTAGTGCAGAGACAAGGTTTGTTGGGAGGGGTTTTTTAATGAACAAATAAGAGGGGAAAAAAAAGAAGGAAAAAAAAAAAAGTATTTTAGGGTAATGCCTCACACATTTCGAGCAAGAATAACTTCAGATATTTCAGTTTACTTCTTCCATTCCAAAAAGCCTAGCTGTTTTTAAAGGAATTTGTTGGAATTTGTTGGAAAATCAACTAGATGAAAATGATAGCTGTTGGTTTTAAATAAATGTCTTGTTCCAGAGCTGAGCAAAACTCATAACTGCAGATACCTGGAATTGAAATGTTTTGTGTCTGAATTGCATCTGCTGAGAAAGTCATGTTGTGTGAGGTTTGAAAGCCAGCTCTCAGGTGCTAGCTTTTGCTTTCTTTCTTTTTCTTATTTATTCTACCTTGTTCAAGGCAGGCGGGGATGAGAATGTAACAGTAGAGAAAAAGGGGTGTTTTGGGTTTTTTTTTTCTTCTTTATCAGTCTCTTGTGTTTAAATATTCTGTCTGCCTTCTCATACTCCAATTTATTTTGATTTCTAGAGAATAGAAGAAATAATGAAGAGAACAAGGAGGAGTGAAACACCAGAAATAAAGGTATGAAACACTGTGTGGTTGCAGGGTTTTTTGGTTTGTTTTGATACCCGTATCTGAAAATTAAACTCTAGAGTAGTTCCATGTTAGTAAGTGTACTTAGATACACTCCACCCAAATTTTAGTTGCATTTTGAGCTGAGAATAACTGTTGCTGGGTCACAATTACTGTTGTGCCACTGCTACAGAGGCAGAGCTTTATGCAATCGTGCAGACTTACCTCCTTCACTGCGTAGCAAGGTGGTAAGACTTCCTTCCCAGATGCTGGAGCTGTAGTGTTTGCTGCTCTGATGTATCTTCTCCTGCTTTGTACTGGCCAGTGAATTAGTTACTGAGCTCTCTGTGTTAAGCCTGCCAGGAATGTAGGATTGAGAACAAGGAAATTGTGTCTGGATAGGAAGTGACAGAGTGTCAAGTTTTTACTTCTATTCTACGTTTTCTACTAAGGAACTGTTTCTTCAGTTACTTTCAGAGAATGTTTTCTTTGTGAAGTAAAAAAAAATTAAAAATTCCTATGCCTAATTAAAAAAAAATAATAAATCCTCTCTTACTGTCAGTGACCTTTGACCACCTTGTGGCCCTGGGCAGTCTCACAGGTTTCAAGTCCAAGCATTTCCATGAAGGTTACAGTCTTCTGTCTAATATAGTTGACTCATTACTTGATTACAGAAGGAAGAGCCAAAACTGGAGGTACCATCAACTTTGAATGTGGAAAAGCAACCAAAGGCCTTTGTTCTCAACCAACCAGGTAAAAATTGCTGTATTTTTCAGACCTGTTTTCACAGTTAGTTCTCTTAAGAGTTTTGTAATATCAGGCAGAGCACTGTGTATTATCACAGATTCTTTGCTTTCATCTCAAAAAGAACAGCTACATTTGTATCAGTGACAAATGTTAGAAACTAGAGACTTAGCTTTGTTTTACCACATAAGCAGAAGCACATTTCTCTTCCATTTTAGTACCTGACATAGAAATGCTGTAAATGAAAAATCCCAGTCTGGCATTTGGTTTGGTTGCTGCAATCCACCTTTGAATTTTGTAGGTAGAAAACTTTTGCACATGATTGAGTTTGCAAGCTTTTTATAGCATTGCTCTAAATCTTGCATTTAATTTGACTTTAAATATATATGCTTTTTTTTGTAAAGATTTACTAAATAAAATATACATCTCTGCCATTTATCTATATTTTGTTTACTTCCCCAGGCTAAGGCTTTTAGTACATGACATAAAAGACAAAACATTCTCTTCCTGTTTCTTCATATTTAAGAGATGTAGCATAAAGAGCAAATTTAGAGTGGAAAAGAAGATTGACAGCATAGTATGATGAGTCATAGATGAAACTGAGTCCTACTGCATTTTCAGCCATCTTTTCTACTCAATTTATAACTTAAAAGCATTTATGTTTCTTTAAACTCTATTTAAATAAAGAAGTTGCTACCATCAAAATTTCTAACCTCCTTTTACAGAGATCAATGGCTTGGCAACCTGCCTGAATAATAAAAGCTTAGATAGTGCTGCCTCTGTAATCCCTTCCCAAGATGTAGTTGCTAATGGACTGAAGTCAGTTCCAGGACTTATTCAGCTGGAAGCTGTTGATGGGAAATCTAACAGCATGGAAGATTCAACAGATGAGGTTCAGTCCATGGATGTGAGGTACAGATGATATCTACCAATAGAAATTGTGGAATTCCTATTAAACACACAAAAAAGTTTTCTGTTTCATTTCTTATTACTTACTGCTTTGCTTCTCATGTGGCCCACAGTGGAGTAGCCAGGGGTCTACTGTGGTGTACTCCACTCCTGTCAAGATGCAAATCAGTTGTGTCAGACAAGTGAACAGAACCTCATCTCACACACATATTTGGCAGGGGGGAGGGCTCTGAAATCCTTCTGCAGTCTTAGAGATTCCATACCATAAGTTTACCCAAACCTTCAGATGGTTCTGTGAAAGTAGCTACTGTAGATACTGTCAGATGTCACCATTTTTTTTTTAAATTTGTGTCAAGACTGCATAGCTGAGATGCATGAGCTTTTCTCCCTCCATACAACCAGAATAAAGAAAAAAATTAATTTAGAATTTTAGGTACTTAACTGGAACAAATGTATGCAAATCAGTGAACAACTTAGTGGGTATTAAATACCGTTGGATTTTGATGGACGGACTTGCAGGAAAGAAGTTGATAATTTAAGGCTGCTGTGAGAAAGCCTGCTCTGAATTTTAAACATGGGATTTTTATCCAGTGCTTCCTTAATCAGCAAGTCAGGTTAGCCTCTCATACTCTTTCAGTATTTCCAGGAAATCTGTATAAATACATAAGAAATACTCTCCCTAGTGGGACAGACCAGATGTCCATCTAGCCCAGTATTTGTCTGGGAGAGTATCAATAAGAAAAACTAGTTAGGGCGAGCAGTTAGGGCCCACCACTTTCTGCAATCCAAGACTACACAGAAGTGTTCACACTGGGGATGTTAGAGGGCACAACTCTGCCACGCCCTTTGAAATTTCCACTGGTGGACCTGTTGCTCATGAGTTTATCCAACTCCTTTTTTCACCTGCTGATAACGTTTGCATCCAGGACCTCAGCTGGCAGCAAATTCCACAGTACAGTCTCGGTAGGCAAATTACATTCTTTGGTAGGTGTTAAACCCAGTCTCTAACTGGTGTCATTGGACACCCCCTAGGTTTTGTGTGACAGGATTTGATACACAATAGTTTTGTCCTCAACTTATCCACCAGTCCTTCATATTTTTTGAAATCTTTGTGAAATCCTTTCTCTGCCTTCTCTTCTCCAAACTGAAATGCACTAGCCTTACTATTCTTGGCAAAGTGTCTTGGTAGCAGCACTTCTTAACTTTAATTCTAGGATTTCGAATATCTGAAATATATCATAAGGTCGTAAGAAATAACTTGTTGTTTAAGTTGTGAATTGTGAGTGTTTTAGGTAAATGTTTGCATAGTGAGGATAATAATTTACAAGATGTAGTAAAAATTTAAGTAAGGGTATGGTGGAGGACTGAAATAATGAGTTGACAGTAAACTACCAAAAATGTGGGTTTTTTGGAGGTGAGTGTTCACATCACACAGCTACCACTAGCCTTAAAGGAATACGGATTAGCTATGACCTTCCATCCCAAACAGGGTAACCTCCTTTTGTTTGGCTTGAGACATATTCTAGGTAAAGGCTTGCTGCAGCCAGCCTTAAGATAAGTAGATGGTTTTGGACAGATTACTTTGGTTATTGTTTAAAGATTAATTTGGTTGTTGCTTAACGAAAAGTTGCACACCTCTTATACTGCATCTTCCTTTTGTTTACCTTTCATATAGCCCGGTTTCGAAAGAAGAACTTATCTCTATCCCTGAATATTCACCCATGAATGAACTCATGCCTGGTGTTTCTTTCGACCAAAATGGGACAAGTAATTCCAAGGCTCTTGAAGATCTCTTGGATTTCACAGGCCAAGCTACGTACTCCAAGATGTCCAGTGATACCATTAGCCTAGATGACTGTAACAAAAACCTGATTGAGGGATTTAACAGTCCAGGACAGGAAAATACACTTAATTCTATCTGTTGACAACCTCATTTTTCAGCAGAAGAGATAAAGGTACAGTACTGTGATAAACATCTCAGCTCTGATAAATTTCTGTGATTACTTACGAGCTTCCCAGAAAAATATGACAGTTGTGAACAGCTTTTGTGGACAGGGGAAGAAAGCTGGTCTCCTAGAAATATAACTTCAGTAGAATCTCTCATATTTGCAGCTCTTTGTAAATTGACATCATATGCAAACCGAACATATCATAGCAACCGAGAGTATCTGGGAAATGGAAACATTTCCTTTATGTATTCAGAATATAGTCAGAAGAGTTGGGGTTTTTTTCTTCATTAATACAGTTCCTTTCCTATAAGTCTTTGGAGCCTATTTACATAAAGAAAACAGCTCAAAGTGGGGCCAGCGTAGAAAACTGTAGTTATTTTTGCTGCATATTCTTTTCTGCTGCTGTAAATAACTTGCAGCACAGCATAGAATCACTTATCCTGGAATGCCTGTATAGTAAAAAAAGCATAGTAGGCTTCAGTGACAGTTTCAAAGTATGATGCCAGTCAATTTTTTTGAAAGAGTGTATTCTAAATACAAAACTGAGGTCATCTAACTTGCATAGCTGACTTGATATTCTTCTTTCTTTTTTTAATTGACAGAGGTAGCAATCTGTGGAGGAGATACATCCCTGTGATGCTACTGGCAGTAAAATACGAGCTTGTCATTTGAAAAAGCTTCTGAAGTTCTTGAACACTGGATTTCAAAAAATCAGAGCTGAATACAACTTTGTCTTCCCAGCAAATACATTGAATAACTGGCTGCTTTTGATAGAAACCAATTATCTAGAGCCTTGATGGTTTCAGGGAAGACTGAGCGTGCATTAGAGTTTGAGCTTTAGCTGCTAATAAAGCACTTAATTCTTTTAATTTAAAATTCATCTCAACACTTCACTGTGATTTTTACCTGTGCATTTTATTTTGAAATAATTCTTTCTTAAGCTTTATCGTACATCCATTTAAACATATTTTTCTTGTAAATAATGATGAGGTTTGCCCACAATGCGTTGAAATTAAATAATACACTGTACTTTAGTTTTGTGCCTATCTTTTTTTTTTTTTTTGTCTTCAATAAGGAGTTATTGGCAACTTTTATGCAGGTGTATAATTCAAGACTGTAGCTGAAGCGGTTTGAAAAATATACAGCTGCTGGAATCAAAAGAGCCTTCTTGCTGACTGTGGAGTGTGGGAGCTATTCCGTTATGGTTATGTTGACACTTTTAATCACTAGTGGCACTTACTGGTTAATATTAATTAGTCCGAGAACAACTATCAACTATGTGTTTAAAAACATACTTGTGTAACACCTGTAAACAAAGCAGGCAAAATGCCTAGTGTAATCCCTAAATATATATATAGAATAGCTGTAGTAGATCCAAGTGAGTGGTCGGGGGGGTGAGATAACATGTTAATCTTTGAAGATGCAGACACTTGGTTAATACCAGCAGGCTGTCTATCATGTGGAGAAGTATTTTATCTTTCTTGAAGGCTCAACCGAACCAGGTTTAGTCAGCAGCAAAACAATACGTGAAAGTTGCGGCAGAAATACAAAGGCTGAGACACGGACAGGGAATGCTGCTAGAGCCCCCTTAGCCTTCTGTAAGCATCTGTATGGAAGAATTCACATCAAGACATATGATGTCTCGACATTATGTGCCATACAGTGTTAACTTAATTTCTGTTGATGAGCTACAATTACTTTATGCTAAGACCACGTGCTGCTTTGAGGACACATTTGTCCAGTTTCTGATAAGCGTAAGTTATAAATACAACTCTCTTTGGACACTAACACAAAAGAAGTGAAAACTTGGGGGGAGGTGGGTTTTTTCCTTTTCAGTTTTGTTTTGTTGTTTTTTTTCACATGTAAGCGAGTTCACAGCGTAGCTTGAGCTCAGTTGTAGCCCCGTTCCTGTGCTCTTTAAAGCCAGCGACGGGAAAGTAACCAATGACGTTATAAAGAAATCATACCTACAACAATCCAGCTCTATTTATGTTAGTGTTCTTCGAAGAAATAACTTTCTTTTGACTGTGCAGTAAGCTGTAGCATGGTACTGTGTCTTCCAAATTAGTCCTTCATCTACTTGCTAAAAAATAAACAAAAGCGGTTTGTTTTGCTGTGATACATCGTGTTGGACAAATGTCACATTATATTTTATTATGGTGTCATTGTATAACCTGTAGATTTCTGTATTTGCATGACCTGTATAGCATGTATAAAGGTGAAATACATTTTCATTTATGAATCTAACTTGTTTCTTAGCTTTTTTTTGGTTTGGTTTTTTTTCACTCCCAGCATAAGTATGACTACATTCAAAATATGTATGTTAATTTGTCCTGAGGTGTTTTTTGAAGGAGGGTGTAAAACTGAATAAAGGACTAGTTGTCAGACCCTCAAAATATTTCACCATTGTTTCCTTTGCCATATATTTACTTGCTTTATGAGGTCTTGGCCAATACACAAAGGAAATGCAGACTGGTGGCAGAAGAACTTTAAGATGAGGACTTCCAAACTGTGGTATCCAGAGTGCTAGTGACAGTCTACAAGCCAGTTTGCAGCCCCAGCTTCCGCTCTCTTGGGTATTACTTGGCAAAGAGAACAAGAAAAAGAAAACTTTGGAGCCGTGGCCAGTAGACACTGTTCTATTTAGTGTGTAAGAGCTGTTCTGTAAGGGCACCCGTAACGTAAATGCTGAACTTCTCTTCAAGCTACATGCACGTACTGCTCATTAGGAGGAGGTCAGCCTGAAGCTGCTCTTAGTTTCCTAGTGAAACACTGTGGGGGAAAGGTTCTGCACTTTTTCATTTATTTCTTTGTTAAATCAAAACTTCAGTCAAAATTAAAAAAGAGAGAATTTCCTTTTATTATGAAGTATATTAATATTTTCTGCAGTGACAGTACATCTGACTTATTAACTCTTGAATCATTCATGCTATTTCTCCACTCAATTATTTACTAAGATTAAACAAAGCATGATAAGTCAGTATTCATGAAGACAGATGTTGCACATTTCCCTTTATACTTGCTTTCAAATGTAACTTTACAAATCTGGCTGAATATCTGGAACAAGTAATGTTACTAGAGGGGTTAAATCGCTTCTACTTTTGCTTTTGGTGATGTAACTTCTTCATACCAATGCCATAGCAGTGTTTGGTGCTGTGATTCAAGTCTGTGCAATGAGCTCTACCTTTAATTTGTCAGCAGTCTTGAAACTGTGGGGAAGGATCACTAGAGTGATTCACACAAGTCCTTGGTAGAGCTTTTCTGCTGTAAAGCACTTGAGAATCAAGCTGTGAGAAGAAGCAAGAAAAAGAGCAGTGATCCGTGAATGTATTTTTATAAATGGATGAAGGGATTTATTTTTTTTTCAGATTCAGATTAACTTTTATGAAGTGATCTGCAAAATAGGATTGTACATATCAAGAATAATTGGATATTGCTACTGTCCTTTCCCAGATTTATTTTCAATAATTAGTATAACTATCAATAAGTTTCCAATAAATATATTAATACCTGTGAGGGTACCATAGTAGCTCTCTGATTAAGTTCAGCACTTTTTCTGGTGTTGCCCTGGGAAATAACACCCCAAGCTCATCTCGGGCCCCGGCAAAGGCCTGAGCAGCTGTACTGGCTCCCCAGGGAGTTAATTTTGAAATAAAACGGCATCAGTAGGATCTTGACCCCCAGGATGCATTTTTGTCTAGTGATGAAGGACTAGAAGAGGGGGAAATCATCCTCTTTTCTGTAAATGCTCAAATTACATGTGGAGAAAGCAACAGCAATAGTAAAGACTGCTACTCTGGCTGGCGGGGTGGGGATCTTCCCTCTGCCCTCTCTCAGGAAGAGAGCAGCACCTTACCCTGCTTGTATTTCAGGCATCAGCAGTGTGACACTGCCGCTTTTTCACTGCTCCACAGCCCCATGTGCCCGAGGTAGCATAGTAGCCTTCAGCATCAGTCACAGCTGGTCAAAGTAGCCTGAGGTCCCAGGACACCTCTGGGGCTTCAGTGCTGCAAGGCAGCTTGGAAACCCTAATAAAGACATCCCCTAAAGGTTTAAACTGTGGTCCCTTCCCTGTACTAAAATGTAAACACTTTAATACTCAAGAGCTGAGAACTATTTGTGAGGTCCATTCCCTGTTTGCTCTAAGCCAGAGGCCGTATCCTGTGCAAGAGGGAGACTGCCCTGTAAGTGGCACAAACGAATTGGTGGGGATATGTTGCTCCTCCTGCTTTAGTGACCTGTGGGACTCCTTCCTTACTCCTCCCCTCTCCCTCCCTGTACAAGAATGTCCTGATCTGAGTGACAGCAGAACTGATTCTGTTCAGTGATATTACTTTTCAGCTCAGTCTCCTCTAACTGCACTTTCTGAAGTTAGCAGCCTGTTCTCACAGGCAGTGTCTGCTTCTAGCAGGGATAACACCCCATGTTTAGTTACTACCAAGGATTGGTGTGCAGACCAAGGCCACTGCTGGATCTTTTGTGCCACACTGGGGGGTGCAGAAAGTGAAAGGTCACACCTGCAGGGAGGAGGGGACAGGACAGGTGACCCCAAACTGACCAACGAGGGATTCCATCCCATATGTGTCATATTTGGCATAGAGCTGAGGGATCTGAAAGGTCTGTGGCTCTTCTCCCCTCTTGGACTGCTTTGCCAGCTCCGCTTGGCTTGGCTCAGCTCAGGTCCTCTTTCAGTTCCTTCCTCGGAGCACCAGGAGGTCTCTGTTCTGCCTTTGATCCTGATCTGTGTGCTCCTGAATCTGGTACCAGAATCCAGCTCCTGAACACAGCTCCCCTCTGCTGCTGGGCCTAGTCTGGGACTCCCCCAATGCCTGCTCCACAGCATCAGTGGTGATGATGATGGAATTACCATTGGGGGGTTGGGTTCAACACTGGTTTTGTATATATTTGTATATATTCCATTTTTATTATTATTAATTTCATTCAAGCTGTTCTAGTTTCCTTTTCTAATCGCTCAGTCTCTCTCCCTTATTCCCTTTCTCTTCCCCCTTGTGGGGGGAAGGGGGGTTAACAGAGAGCATCTGTTATAGGTCTAAGGGGCTGCCTTGACCCTAAACTGTGACAACTGGATACATCCTTTACTCATTTGACTAGGGCAGAAAGGAGGTGTATGAGGGTTGATAGTTCTGCTCACTACTGTGGAGAGCCAGGGATTAGTGCAAACAGTCCAATTTATTGGTTACTGTATATTATGAAGTTCCACATCTGCCTGCCCTGTAACAAGGTCTGGAGGAGGATTTAAATTCCCTGCACGTAGCTCTCTTTAGGGCTCACATCTGGATGGCACTGCAGGAGCGTATTGCTGAAAGCGGAGAGACGAGCAGTTCTGATGGTAACAATGGAGCTGGAGAAAACACAGGGTGCCTGAATAGGATTCCATTAAAAAGGGGGGAGTGAGAGGGATGTCTAATGCAGTCCATTTAATGCAGAGCTCTCCAGAGAGTGAAGTGGGGATTACGCCTGCTGCCCTCCTTATTAAAGGCTGGTGTGTAAGATGCTTGTTGGGCGAGTGCTATCACCATAACAGAAGCTCTGTTTCTCATGAATACGTTTCTAATTATATCTTAATGATCTCAGCCACAAATAGGAAAACAAAAATCTTTGTCTCCCTCGGTGGTTACCTTAGTGGCTGCAGGATTGGAAAGATTTAGATGATCCATCTCCTCTCACTAATCCCGGGGGACTTCATTGTGAGGAATGAGACTTGTTTATGATGGTGAATTAAATTGCTGTAAAAGGTTATTTCAACAGACAGTTGGGAAATCATAATAAAATAATTTAGTAAAAATGGGAGCTAGAGTATGCTTAATGAAACATGATTAGATTTAATTTTCTTGCTATTTCAATCATTAAAGGTACATTATCCTTTCTCAGACCTCATTTGGGCTCTTTGCCACAGACCTACTCTTAAGTAACAAACTGAAACTTGCATGTTCCATTAGGATATGAAAATGGCTAATGATACCCTGCTCTCCTCTCCCCAGCTTTTTGTGAGATGTCTGTTACCAGCTTTTCAGATGGATTTTGGCTGTTTTCCTCTTTCATCCCTTTATTCCCTCTCATATCTATTGTCCATATTTTTCAGTGTGAATACCTATTCAGGGAGGATAGGTTGAATGAAATGAAGTAAAATACTAATATAGTTACCTTAATAACTTTAAAATGACTTATTAAAATAATTAATGACATGAGTAATTAAAAAAAATTATTAGTTGTTTTGAGGACCCCATGTTCTAACAAAGTTAATATTTTATTCAGTTCATATAAAATGTGTTTCTATGCTGTCTTAATCCAGTGGTCCAATTATTTGGGAGTTTTTGTTTTGCTGGTGGTTTTATTTTCCTTTATGCTTTCATTTTACAGTACAACAACATACTGTGTGACATTGTGCATGGGCTAAAATTTCCGTCTGGCCTCTAGTGATAATAAATGTAGTTCTCAATATTTTATGCCTCTCTCTTAGCATCAAAATGTTACTTTGATCTAAAGGTATCTAGCTTCTTTACAGGCTATGAGTTTTTATGAGAATAAAACTACTTTGTTGGTAGATGACTTGGGCAGAGCAGCAGAACCGTGCTGACAGGGGCTGGTCATGGATCCATGGTTTTCAGAACTCAAATGTGTTGTTTGAGAAAAGAGATATTTGGATTATTTCAGTGTTTCGTGATGTTATTTCAGTTTGGATGTAGGTTTCATTGAGAGAGGTTTCTTCAGGGTGAAATTTCTGCACAAAACGATGTGGAAAGAAGAGGAAAAAGGCAGAACTCAGGGCAGCTGGTAGCCTGTTCATCAGGAATGCATTAAGGGAAGGGGCCAAGTGCAGAATCACCCAGGGGGAATGGCTGATGCTGGATTTCTGAAGCTCAAAGTAAATATTTTTACTACTAGGCAAGATGTTTTACTATCATCTCTTACAATCTCTTGCCAAAGTTGTTTCAGTTTGTATATATTAAATTTTCCTTGTAGCAGAGGCTTCTGACGATCTGGACTTTCTTTCTTAAAATGAGGAGAAATAAAAGAACTTTACTCCTCTACACTTCATATGAGATTCTGAACTACTGTAGGGTACAGGTGGTGAGAGAACTTAGGGTGTGTGTCAGCACACACTGGGAACAGGTTTTTGAAGTTTTGCATGTGACCTGCTCTAGGTGGTCCTGCTCTGGCAGGGGTTTGGACTAGATGATCTTTCGAGGTCCCTTCCAACCCCTAACATTCTGTGATTCTGTGAATGTTTGAGAAATGGAAAATCTAGCTCTGTTTTGAAACAACCTAGAGTCTCGAGTCTTTCGTCAGTGTTGTTAGAATAGCTTCTTTTTTTTTCCATAGCTTGTATGTCATAGTTAAAAAAAATACCAGAAAATGTGTCTATATGTGTATTTGTGAGTGTTTCTATATTTAATGTATCTTTTTCTCCTTTCAAAGCAATAGACATAAATTCTCCTGTAATCACTTAGTATCACTTTACTGCAACATGAACAAAGTGGGGGGGGGGGGGAATCAGTCTCTTGGGGATTGAAGGCACTGTGTTTCCAGTGCCTTCATAGTGTATCTCCTATGTTTCCAGGTGATAACTTCCTTAACAGTGACAAAACCAGGATGATTTGAATTGAACCTGTGCTTAGAAGAAAACATGTATTGACAATGGGAATACATCTTTATCATTAACTACAATCTATTTTTGTGACCTATACAAATTTTCAATTCCTAAAGTATTCCTAAAGTTCATTTCTTGAATCAATATGTAGGCACCTAAATAGAAGTTACTTGTGGGGAAGAGGTGGGGCAAGACTACGGAAAAAAAAATAAAAACTAAGTTATTTGGAGGTTACTATGGAAAGATGAGATTCCCAATTCGTTAACTTTGTGCGGTGTCAGAAGGAAGGGAGGAGGCTGGTGATTTGAAAGGGAGTAGGTATAATTTTAAGTGTTGAGTCAATCATGGATTGTCTTGACTGTGAAAATTAAGGGGGGGGGGGGAGGAAGCGTAAAACATGCCAAATAAAATACTCTAATGTGTCACAGTTTAAGGTCAGGGTAGCCCACTAAACCTGTAATAGATGCTCTCTGTTAACCCCCTCTCCATTCCCAAAGGGGAAGGGAAAGGGAATAAGGGAGAAAGGCTTGGTGATTAGAAAAGGAAACTAGAACAGCTTTAAAGAAAATAATAGTAATAAAAATGGATTCTATATATAAATATATAGAAAAACACTACTGATCTCAACCCCCCTGATGGCAATTACATCACTGTCACCACTGATGCTGTGGAGCAGGCACCGCAAAAGTCCCAGATTGGGCCCAGTGACAAACAGGAACTGTGTTCAGGAGTTGGATTCTGGTACTGGATTCAGGATTGAAGGCAGGACAAACAGAGTCCTCCTCGGATGCCGGCCATGGCAGAAGTGAGCAAGAAGTCAGAAGAGCCGAGCCAAGCAGGACCCTTGTGATCCCTCAGTTTTACACGAAATATGACACATATGGGGTGGAATCCCTTGTTGGTCAGTTTAGGGTCTCCTGTCCTGTCAGCTCCTCTCTGCAGGTGTGGCCTTTTACTTTCTGCACCCCCAACGTGGCACACAAGATCCAGCAGTGGCCTTGGTCTGCACACCAATCCTTGGTAGTAACTCTAAACATGGGGTGTTATCCTGCTGGAAGCAGACACTGTCTGTTAAAGCATGATGCTACTTTCAGGAAGCGCAATTAGAAGAACTGAGCTGAAAAGTAAAATCACTGAACAGAATTAGTTCTGTTCTCACTCAAACCAGGACATAAAGAAATTGGGAGATAGATGAATTTCACTTTTAAGCTTTAGTGTTAACAGTTAATGTTTATTGAGTATAACACCACTGTGATGATGAGTAGAGTGATTTAACAGTTTTTTACTTAAAGTTAATAAACAGTGTTTTGCTAGAGTTTTCACTTGGAGCCATCAGTTCCTAATTTCTCTTGCCTTGTCTGCCTGTCTGGTGTCACAGTGAGAATATAGTTTACTTAGAGCATAACCGCTTGTCTAAGACTGGGTGTGGGACATGAGAGCGCTGCCCTATCTCTTGTGGGGTAGCGATGCTGGCCGTGGTGATGCTCAGCACTTTGCCAGGCTCTGCTCTGAGGAACACTGTCGATGCTTCCCTGCTCCTGCGTTGGCATCAATGAACCAAAGCTGTAGCTTGCTGCTGTAGGATGAAGTTGAGTGGGGAAAGGCTGGCAGATGGATTTGCTAGGAGATCTGTACCCAGTAGTATGAAGTTGTCCTCTTTAAGGAGGAGAAATAGTTACTTTATTAATAGGTGGTGTGAAAAATGCTGTTCTTGTGTTCACAAGTCCATTCAAAAACACTGTTCTTGGTCACATTTCCATTCTTTGAAGTTGCATTCTCACATAATTCAAGATAAAATGAGAAGAGAAAGGACACTGGTATTATATGTATTTTCAGTTTTTAATGTCTGTTGTACGAAGGTACTTGTATCATCTTGACAAAAGCTGGTTTGCTAAAAGTAAGAGATTTTGTTCTACAGAGGCAATGTTCTTTAGAGCTCTGTTTATTGTAAATGTCACCTTTCCTCCTTACGCATCGTGAGATTTGGGCTGGTAACACAGCTAAAAATCGCATGCTTGTCTCCAAAATAACAAGGAATTTGAAGGAATGAAAAGGATGTAACAAATGAGTTGCAGAATAAAAAGAAACATTGTTAGGTCTCTGAAAATCTGGTCTCTGAAAATTAGGTCTCTGAAAATTAGGTATAGTAAGACAGCGCACTTGTAAATTGATAGACTTCTCAAAAAGTATCTAGTGAACCTTGGCATTGCCTGCTGCTGTGGGGGAAAAAAAAACCACCCTAGGATCAACACATCTGCTTTCTGTTGGTTAGTACTTGACATCCTAGACTTTTATTAATGGTGTTGTCTTGCCTTCATTAGTCCTTCAAAATTACTGTTATTTCTCTGTCGTCAATTGACTTTGACTGAGCACTTGGTGACTAAGAATGCAGATTCTCTCCCTCTTTCTTTTTTTTTTTTTTTGGTGGGTTTTTTTTTCCTTCTCCCCAATATTCCGACAGAAATTTCTGTGAAAGTTCCAAGACTTCTGCTCTGTGTATGTGGACTGAATATATTACTGTGGAGATACGTCTGAGAAATGTGATTATTCCAGGAATTGGAAGCTGGATTAGTAGCTGCTCCTTATTGTGTGGCCATACCCAGAGGAAAATATTGGGAAATATGAGCTCTGTTAGAACTGTGCTTTTGAAAAAGGGCTGCTGCTTGTAAAAGCAGAGTAGCAAGAGATGTGGCTGTGCTTAGTTATGACATAGATCGTCAATTAGGAAAATAGTATTACCTTAATATTAGAAATCCATATTTATAAGCTTTCAGTTTATGGCTTAGTGGTTGTATGCATCAAAAGCCCCAAACTGTTCAAGACCAGATTAGCCAACTAAATGGGTAGCTGGATTAATTTTTCCTCAGCGGGCTTCCTCTTGTTGTTGAAGAACAGTGTGAATGTCCCTTGCAGGCTGCAAGCTAATACCATTTCATACAGAAAGGTTCTACTGCCATGTCCAGAAAAGTTTCTGATCCTCTATTTCATATATACAGAGCAATACAGCAGATAAAAATTAGCTGGGTTGAATCCACTACTGAACTCTTCTCTTGTTAGAGGTCCTTGTTTAGCATCCATGCTTTGGTTTATCTCAGCTACACTGTGCCAAAGAATCATCCCATACAATGGCATCTTGTAGTAAATACAATTTGGATATGGTTCATTTCTATAATTTTCTTCTTGTGTATGGAAATCGAGCATCCATCTTGTTACGTCCGCTCATTTACTTCACTTGCATTTACAGGTCATATGTAAACTTGAGGAGAGCCCTTTGTTTAATCACTCTGATTATACTGAGTGAGCAGTGGTACTGTGGTACGTAGTGGTCCTTAGATTTAATTACAGCATATCTGTAAACTTAGCATTTAGTGCATCTTCTTCTGGATTCTTAGGCACGTGAGTAGGAGGCATGTACAGGAAGCCTCCCAAATTGGTCACTACTTACCACATTGCTATCTCTGGTGTTACCTACAATGTGATTAAAATACTGTAGTTTGTTTAGGCTGTTTTGAGTTCTAATCCACTGAAGGGAAGAGAAATGGCAGCTTTAGCCATAGTATCTTACGAAGATTCATACTAATTTATGCTTTTTCATAACCTCTTACCTAACTAGCTTTAAAAAAATACTTCAACTGATTTCTTTTGTTAACGTACAACCCTTCTAAATTAGAATGAAAAGTTTAATGGCCTAAATACAGTGCAGTTGTATTTGAAAAGCATGATTTATCTTCTGTGGTTCCTTTTTTTTTTTTTTTTTAATACTAGTATTTCCTTGTTATGCCCTTGGTATTTCATAGCTGTCCTTTTTAAGCACTGAAGCAATTAGTTTTGAGAAGGCTGATTCTTCAGGGTCCAGTGCTTTTCCTGCCTTTCATTCGCCGAAGCTGTACATTTTAATGAAGTTGTTTCATCTGTGTTGCCAAACACTAGAATTTTGCTGCTTCAATTCTAATTATCTCTGCTGGCAAATGCTGTGTTTTATTAAAGCTGTCAAGCTCACTGTTCATTAAATGTCCGCAGTCCGTGGTGCTGTGCACACAAATTAGATCAGCTTTGCTCCTTGATAGATTATGAAGAAGTTAAATATTTTTATTGAAACCTCCAAAATCGAGTCTAACAGCAATCAGTGATGACTTATCTAGGTACAGCATACCTGTAGCTCCTTGACACCTACTATCTTGTCAAAACCCATTTATTAAAACTCTAGTAATACAGCCAAGTGTACCTTTTGTAAGATTATTTTAGAAACCCTTTTTCTATCTGTGTTGTATCTTGAACTCTGTGTGGTTAGGGTAAGAGGTTTTGCATACATGTGCTTTAAGTAAAAGCATCAGTACTAGTTGTTCAGTCAAGGGTTGTATAGGATAATTGATCTCCATTAAAAGCAAAGATGGCTTCATTTTAATGTTACTCACCTAGTGAATGCAAGAGATTGTTATCATCAGCACCTACCAGCTTTTCTTGTAATTGGAGGTCTCAAAAGGGAATTCACTCAAAGCTGTTCGCTTCAAATATCTGGGGCAGTAATAGAAATATTGCACTTGCAAAGAAAATATTTGAGTCAGCTCTCCTTTGGCACTCGTGGAATTTTTTTCCTTTTGTTAGTTCTATATTCTCAGTGTACATATCATTATTTTCAATTACACAAATAGTCATTCTTACTTTTTAATGTCCTATTTTCTAACTGTTCTTTAGGAGAATTACTAAGATCCTGTGATGATAGACTACCAGATAAACACATTGCTGATCTTTCAAAAATGCTTTTCTTACCCTTCAGCTATCTGTAGGAAATAACTTCAAATTTATTTTTAGCACCATGGCTTTATGGGCTCTCTTTTCTGCACTGGTTACCTTATCTTTTGAAGAATGTGGTATTTATACTTTCCAACACTGCTTTTAAATTTATCAGGATGTATTTTAAATCCTCATCAGAACAGATATTTATTATACTCCTTATAGAAATCGTGACATCTCCAAGTGCCACGTAAAATAAATAGAATCTCGGGGCTCTTGGAGGTATATATATTTGGGTTTGGCAGGAAACTACAGTCCTTTAGAAGGCTGTGAGCCACTCTTCTTTGTCTCTTCTCCTTGTGATCCAGTTTAAAGTGCTCTAGCATGAATAGAAAATCCACACAGCCTGAAGTTGAATAGGAAGCTGTGTATGTTTATATGTGCCTTTATCTGTTATTGCATTATGCTTTATAAGGTATATTTCATGGTATTTACAGGAAATAATGGCATTTAATTTTCATTTTTGAATGCAGAAACAGAAATTAATGCTTTCAAAGCAACCATCTCAGCCTCTGCCTGTCATAAGCTTTCCCTCAGTAGTTAAATTTTTAAAGGGACATATTTGTTCTTCCCATAACATGACCCTTTATACCACTGTGACAGAGGACCTTCCCAAGTGTCATTGAAGATGCATTTCACACTATCCTGAATTTTATCAGACTAGTCAAGAACTAAAAATAATATTGGAATAGATGGCATGTTCTGTGGCCAGGGGGTAGTTGAGTGATATTAGGATATTGCGAGATGGGAGAGGGGAACATGGAAGTCACCCAGGTGCATGTGAAAAGGCTACAATATGTGACATATGACTTTTTTTTTTTTTTCTTAACATTGTTATTTTCACTTTGGGTGTACGTTTCTATTTGGTTTTGAGCCTGAAAAATCAGACGAAATATTTCCTGAACCTTCCAGGGAGATTGGAAATGTATTCAGGCTCTATTTCTATCTAGACTCAGACTGGAAAAGCTTGTCCTATTTTGGCTTCTTGGGAGCTACCTGGGTTATTACTGTCACTAGGGTGAAGAAATAAATGCTTTGATTGCACTGCTTTATCCAGCCTTTTCAGGTTGAGTGTACAGATGTGTAAACTGTAACAGAGGAAAATAATCTTTATGAATTCTTTTGCCTTCCTCTTACCAGTACAGTAAATTGAAAATTTGCTATCAGAAAAATGTGAAAAATCACTGAAGCAATCATCAGACATAAGAGAGACATCATAAGTGATGCAGTCTGATACAGAAATAGGTCTTTAAAGTGCACGTGAAATTAATTTTATACTTATGAAAATATAAAAGCAAAAGCAACAAATAGATTTTATGAATATTGTGGGTTATCAAGCTGAAACTGATGAAAGTAAAATTAGTACCATTGCTAAAAGAAATGCCATGTAAAGGGAAATGTTCCTGGTTCTGCATATTGGGTTGATAAAGCTCTATGCCATTTTTAAAAGTCTTAAAATTTTAGACCTAACTGGGAGCCCTTTCAGTTTAAAGGACATGGAGAAGTTTTCGTTCAAGAGTTTAGACTTTGCTCCCTGAAATTGCTATTGTCTACTAATATATTTTACCATTTTTCTAGTATTTTAAATGTTGAACTTTAAGAGATTGAGAAAGTATTGCTTTTGTATTATGACTTTTTGGTAGGGAATAGTCTTCTTCTAACCTTGCAGAAGGAAAATGTTGTTGTTGTTGTTGTTTTACAGGAGCACCAAGACAGCATGCTTGGGAACACAATGCAAACTGTAATTGCCTTACTGAATAACGTCGTTGCTAACAAAAGCACGAACATGATGTTACTCTTTGAAGAAGGTATGTCATCTTTGTCTTTAGTTCATCTCCTTACTACAGATGTTTCCAGTCTGTCATGATAATCTGGTGCTGTGTGAAACCGCAGACTTGTGTGTATGTGTATTCTGTAGTGGTTGTTAGATAATTGCATTGTAATTGACTGGTACTCCTCATCACTTCATCTACCTCCCTTACTGATTCGATGGTAAGTTTAACTTTTAGAAAGCTGTTCCTCCAAGAAAATGTGGTTACAAAGGAATTGCTGACTGGAAGTTAGATTCTACATGCCTGTGTATAACAGCTTTGGAAAGGAACGGGCTAGACCACTCCTGACAGCAACAGTGCAGAGTGCAAGAAGAGAGAGGCTCTGCAAGGTCTTCCTTGTAACACTGCTCAAACCTGTGAAAGGATAAGTTGTACAATATTTCTGAACTTAAAAAAAAAAAAAAAAGAAAACCAAAACAAACCCAAAAAAACTAGCTTCTGTTCCACTGCAGTGATGTAGACTGGTGGGATGGAGCGCAAACTGACCATGAAGTCTTAGTCTACAAACCATTCCACATCTTCATTTCACTCTCTTTTATTATTAAAGCTCCTTTTATTTAGAAATTGGTTCTGGTTTACAAAATGCAAATAAAGCTTCTGCTGTTGGAAATTTATATCAGTTTAAAAAGTTGTTTAGAAATATACACATTGACAGCACTACCTTTGTTTATCATTACCAAGTGAGGGATATCCAGCAATACAGATCCATGCTACTGCTCAGTATTTGCATCAAATAAATCACAGACCTAGACTACTGGCATACTCCAGCAGTACATAGCATACTCCAGTAGGAAAAGGAAGAAGTTTGCATAGGGAAGAAAAGGAAGAAGTTTGCATAGTGAGGAGACAACTAAGTCTCTTGTGAAGCCTAGAGTTGAGAGAAAACCTTTTAAAAGCCTCTAGGAAAAGATTGGGTGGGGTATGAGAAGGAAACTTCATCAGAGTGTAGCTTTCCTGTAGTCGTCAGATCAGAGAAGAAGCATGATGAGACATAGTAGAATTAATGGTTTAAGTGTAAACGTTAAGGCTGGACTTGATGATCTGGAAGGTCAAACTATTCTCTGATTTTATGATTGATGCCGATGAGAAAATTTGGAGAATTGGATCAGCCTTAGATAAGTGATTAAAACAAGTAAATTTCAAAATGAGAAAGCATACTAGCCTAAACCACTGTCAAGGTTGGTAGTAGTGGTCGTGCCCTCGTTGTTGTAATTACCTTAGCAGTTAAAGCACCAGCCCAGAAAGTGGGAGAGCTGAATTCCTGCCTTTCTGCATGACAAATTGGGTGCAAAACTATTCAATGACATGGCAAAACTGCATCCATTCCTTGTATATCTCCTCTTTATTGTCTCACAGAGCAAACTCCCACATGTGTTTTATGCTGCTGGCAGTATATCAGTGCTCTTCTTATCTGCTCCAAAAGTAAAACACATCTCTTCCATCATGCTAGTTTCCAAATTAAGGAAGTGGGATAAAAACATTATTAAAGTCTTTTATCTTTTCCTTATGCTATGTCATAAATGACTCCAGTAATATTTTCAGACTATTAATGATTGGATAACACTAACTTGGGCTTGCTGAACTTCAGCATCCAGACTAGGAAAAACAGCACGGCACAAAAATAATTTATCTCAAGTGTAATGTCCCCATCTTCTTTCATCTCTTTTTCCCTCCTGGCTCATCTTCAAACTACTAAAAATTTAGGGTTTTGCCTAATTGTGGATTAAGGAACTTCTGAATTTGGTTTGCAAGAATGTTATGAAGGTATTGATCTTGTAATTGTAGACTGTGAGACTTTCTTTGAAGGAAAAAGAAAGGTTTTTATCCTTTTTGTTACCAATTGTAAATACATAGCATTCACTACAGGAAAATACCTAAAACTTCTGAATGCCTCTATCTTTGATCTCTACCTTGTCATTTTTGAATAATTTCTGTGTGATGAAGAAGAACATAGTCTAGTAAAATGAAAACTAAGGTCCCTCTTGCAGAAAAGAATCCTGAAGCCAAACCAGAGAAGTTGAACATGAGTCAGCAGTGTGCCCTTGCAGCAATAAAGGCAAAAGGGGGCTGCGATAAGAAAGAACAACTGGAAGGTTGAGGACAGTGATTATTCTCCTCTGTTTGGCACTCATGAGATTTCATCTAGAATACAGTGATTATTTTTGAGCTCCAAATGATAAGAAAGGCATTGACAGATGAAAGTCCAGAGGACAACCAAGATGCTTAAGACAGTGGATGACATGGTGTGTGTATTTCCAGCCTCTGCATATACTGTTACATGACTTTATTCCTTCCCAGGTGCAGAACTTTGTATTTGCCTTTGTTACACTTTAAGCACTTTCTGGCAGACCATTTTTTTAGCTCTTCAGCTTCTTGAGCTGTTCCTGCCTGTTAGCTCAGCATTTTATCACATCAACTGCTTGCTTCATTGCAATGTCATCTGCAAACATGCTGAAGGTGCATGTTATTCCATCCCGTGAACACTCGTTGTCCATGCTAATGAACATGTTCAACATTGATGAGTTATTCTGCTGTCTTAAAAAAGAGACTGAAGACAGAGTACTATGGGTCATCAGTTTCCCTTCCCTGTTCCAGTGTTATAATTCATTATTTATATAGATCTTTAGAAATTAAAACCCCTAAATACTTGTTAAACATTATAAGAGTTAGGGTGTCAGTGGGTCAGTCCTGTACATTTTGTTTTGTTTTGTTTCCAAGAGTCTGGATGTTGGCGATGAGGATTTCTTTCCAGTTCTGTGTCTGCCTTTCTTCAGCTGCCAAGGAGCACTATTTTTGCAGGTGGATCATTCAGAGACCCTCATCGCTCTTCCCTTTTGTACCTGTCAGGCTCCAGAACTTCCTCTGGCTCAGGGGAGTTTTATTAGGTGGTAAAGACTGTTTTTTTAATGGGTTGCAGCTTACATGCTAAACTTTCCCCTTTCTGAAGGAAATCTTGCATAATGGCACTCACTGCATTGCTACTTCTGTGATTTGGTATTAACAGCAACGATACAGTTGTGCTTTTCACCCGCTCAGGCTCAAGGTGTGTTGCCTAGCATTAATTTTTCTCTCCCCCAAGCTGTGTCCTTCTATGTGACAGCACATCAGATGCATAATGATAACCACTTGTAATGTTTAAAGGTGAAACAGAGAATAACATCTGCAACTACAGTTGCAGAGGGGATTTAAAATGGCCTGTACACGTGTTATCGGCTGTTAAACATTTGTTCTGTTAACAGTAATGGCAATTTCCCCTTAATAAACAGAGAGGAATAATATGAGTCAGTTTAATTACTGAGACTCAAATTCAGTAAGGCAACTGGAGTCAATATAGGGTCTCTTGTAAATAGTTAAGGTGAGATGCTAAAAAGCCAAGACAATAGTGGTCATTTTTATCATTGTTTTCTAAGAATGTGAGACTTACTCTCTTTTTCTCTGTCTTGGTATCTGCCTGCCAGTCTCTTACCACACCTTACCCATCTTTTGTAATCACTGGACAATTTTAAGGTCACTTGAGGGAGCATAGAGATCCAAATATACAAAGTATGTATTCATTCCATAATAATCAACATCTGAGGAAAGGAGAGAGACCTCAGTTAGTGCCATAGCTTAGGGAAAGGCAATAGTATGGGTTTATCCATTAAATGTTCTTCGTGGTAGGGCAGTCTACTGCAAAGACTTATTTGTCCATCTTAGACAAGTGTCTATCGACAAGCATTGACCTACTGACAAATTTAGACATAAGATGAACCACAAAGTTGCTTTTGGCTTCATAAATGGACTTAGTGTGTAGGACTGCTTAAATATGTGGTTTATTGGTTTGATTCTCAAGTACTTTGAACAAATTAAGAATAGAAAATGTTAAATTATCTTAATTGTTTGTAGTTAGTAGTGCTTTCAGACCTTCAGCCCTGATTGTCCCTGCATCATATTCAAAGGCAAGGAAATTCTTCATTCTAACAGTCGCATCATCTGCATTTTGCTTATAGGAACAGTTTAGCCGTGGTATTTCAGAGGATACAGAACTGTGTTTCAGAGGCATTAGCTGCTTCAACGGGATCCTCCTTCTGAAGAAAGGAACAAAACAGTCTGTTGGAAAATAGGTCTTACAGGCTGCAGTGGGTACCTCCTGATACTCTCTCTGCAGCTATTTATTCCTGATAATGCCTCAAATTTATTACCTTTATGTAAGCAGCTATTTTTAGTATGTATACAAAGTAATTCCAAGTAATTCTGCCTTCAGGAAAGGTTTTCACTGATCCAGTGCATTGTTTGCAGCCCAGCATTACTTACTGGTGAGTTTATATTTTTAGCTTTTTTGGAATCTCAGTATGCTCCATAAATGGTTTATCAATTTTATTTTTTAATTTTTTTATCATCTTATAAGGAGATGATTTATATATAAAGTTCAATACAGTCATGTGGAATTGAACAACTTTTTCCAGGCTCTTCTGCTGTGATTCTGTATTTGGCTACTATCCTGAAGTAACCACCACTAACAGTGTAAGCGGAAATCTTTGTCTCCATGTTTAAAACCAGTTCCCATTATATGGTACAACAAATCCTAAATTTTATTACTTATGTGTTAATGCTGTTGAATCTCAGGATCTAAAGTACAAGTGAAATTGTGGGGCTTAGAACAATAAAAATAGTCTTTGAGTTGTGTAAAAATGCAGCAACTATTAGTAGTATGTGGTACTTTGAGCAGCTTGTGTAAAACCGTGTTCCTAAGGAAGGAGCTTTTGTGGAAATGTAGAATGTCAGCTACAGCAGTTGTTATATTCAATACTGCATTAAGAAAGCATGCTGGGTGCTTAAAGCAGGGAAAGTTACTAAAAAGAAAGAAAACTGCAATAAACTTTGTAGTTAGAACACCAGAACTCATTTGCACCTCATGAAAGACAGATCATCCTTCATGGGTGAGGTATCCTTACTTTTGTGGTCCACTGATTTGACTTTTAGTCAAATGTCAAGAGATTAATTTGATTTCAAATGTCTTTGTGTGTCATATTGTTCAAGTCTGTGAAATATTGCATATCCAAAAAGTGGCACTCATGAGACCAATGTCCAACTTTAACCTTTTTCTTGAAAAGAAGAAAGAAAGAAGTATATTGCACAGATCTTTAACATAATGATAGGTAAATGACAGTGAATTTTGAGCTTTAGGTAGACCCCAAAGATTTCTACCTTACCTAAATCTTTAGAGGATAGTCTTCTGCCTTTCACATCCTCACAGATAATTGTATTTTGGCTTCAGTTACCAAAAGATATTTGATTATGCTGCACATAGCACACTTTTTAAGAGTAGCTTCTAGCTTCTTAGCCAGCCCTCTCTCACCTGCTACATCATCAGTGTTCAGGAAATTAAGCAGTAGACCCCACTAACTCACCAACTCATGTCTTCCTCCCTGCTGCACCGACCTGCACAGTGGTCTGAGCACTGTACAACCCTGAGAAGGCGTTGGTGTGACAGTACATGAGACTGGAATTTTAGGGATACAAGTGAGGTGTTTGAGTAGCTGGCTTGAGTTGCAGGATTTTATTCCAGGATGGGAGAAACTGACTCTAAGGCAGTGATCAAGAAGAGGGCCATGGATTAGTTAGTTGTACAGGAAAAGGCTACTTGCAAGGCAGTTGTAAAATACTGTAGAATACATTACTCTGATATGCCCTTAAACAAGCAAAAATCCCAAACAAACCCCACAGTTTGTGAAGAAACCCATAGTTTGAAGAAGAACCCATAGTTTGTGAAGAAATCAGCTGCTCAGCCTGGTTTGGAAGCTGTTTGCTCATTCCTTATTTATTTCTTGGAGGTAGGAGGTTTCTGCAAAACTTTTACAAGATAGAATATAGAAATATTTAGTGACTGAAGATAGAAAAAATGCTGTTTCATGACAGTACTTTTTACCTGCTTATACATCACCCTAAGCAAATATAAAGCTCAATTCATGTACAACGTATTGTGATTCTGGATGGAAAGACTGGCAGGGAAAGTAAGTTAGGGAAATCAATAGGAGTAAGAACCTAAAAACAGTTTTTCTGTATTTCTACTGTTTAGAAACAAAATACTTTCAGTTAAATAGATGTAAAGTAATAAAATACTTAAAATACAGAAAAGAAAGGCAGATGGATGTGTATCATCAGTTGCAGAAGTTTATTCTTTATGGTTTGGCTGTGACAGGGTGAGTCCCTCGGTTAGGTCTACACCTTAGAGCCTTTCTCAGCTCCCTGCCAGCACTGCAGTAGTTAGTTGAGCTCTTGAGCACAGAGATGTCTCTATGAACAGCTAAAGATAGTAGTCGTGTGTCACTATGTTCACTTGAGTTACCACTTATATGAGAAGTCGGTGGTTGAGCCTGAAGAAGTCTCTTCTATGATGTTATGAAGTTCAGAATGTTTTTTAACAGTATTAAGACATGTTTTTTCTGACCCAAAATGCCAGTCACTCAGGTGGAAGTGTGTAACAGCACATGGGGAAACTTAGAAGTCTAGTATCATAAAAGATAAGTGGGAATCATGTCAAAATAGCATGGTAGTAGTGAAGTCTTTGAGGAAAAAATAACCTGTGTCATCCTGTGATATTCAACAATGCAGCCATCTGAAAAGGATGAAAATAGAAGCGGTAATTGCTGGGAGAAGCAGTTATGCTATTCAAGTGGAACCAAGCCCGTTGTTGTCAAAAGCTGTTCCCATAAGGCACAAAATGTCACAGCACGCTTACTGAGACTTGAAAGAGCAAAAGAAGTTAATAAAGGCCCAACAGGTTGTTACATCTTGTCTCGCTGGTGCTGTGCTGTAAAAGAGGCCTGGCCTTTGCTGTGCCTGGAGTGGGCTTCCTGATAGATCCCTGCGGCCAGCCAGGCAGATCATCCTGCAGCACCAAAGATCCCTCATTTCCACACCTGGCTGATGGACAAGGAAGGAGTAATAGCAACAAATGTTCAGAATTTTTTCATTCCGTGATAGTCTAGTCTGAGAGGCCCTATACAGAAATCTGATGATGTAACTGATTAGCTTAGTTTAACGCTGGGATGTTAGTTCAGTACATGTAACAATTTCAAAATGTAGGCTGTCTGTGCCTTTCTAATATGCCAACCCCAGCAGACATTTTTGTATCCCTATCCAGTTCCTAGGCAAAGGTAAGACTTAAGGTTTTGGCTGAGTGATTGCTCTGATAATGATTGGAAATAGAAAACTCATCTGAAATATGAAATTGTTATGTTAGAAATGTCATGCATTGATTTTCCGTCTGAGGATGTGGATATCTGAAGGTTTTCTGATAACAAAGTCAGGACTGTGAAAAAAGAAAGTCTTCAGAACCTTACACTTCTCATCCACTTAGCCATAAAAATTAATTAATTTTTTTCTTCCCCTCTAGAGATTGTTGTCTTTCCTTCACTCTAGGTGGTGCTTTTCCTGCATGAGGATTAGACATTATGAATTTTAAGCAAATCAGTGTAACTTTTCATTTAAAGAGGCCCTAACTTGGTAGATGTTGGTTTGGTTTTGGGTTTTTTTTGTTTCATAAATAGGATGTAAAGGTTTCCATAGATGTCTCCACGTTGTCAGAAGATAGTGCATCAGCTACCTCTTTCTTCTTTTGGGTGGGGAAAAAGATACGTGCTTCCCTTTGAATTTTTAAGATGAATAGAGGAAGAAATAGGATATCTTTATAAAGTCTAAAGCTCTCTTCTGTCTTTTAGGAGATGGTAAAAACTGGGAAGAATTTTTTTATTTTTTTTTTTTTCTCCCTTATTGCCACCCACCTTTTGAAAAGATAAGGAAAAAAAAGGTGGAAATGGCTGGTTCACCTGCATCAATTTAGTTTCAACTTGTCTTTTCTCTCCTGAGGGCCATTCTTTCTTTGCTTATCATACTGCAGGTTGCTTACTCAAAAAACCTCTCATCCCTATTCCTGGGAGACTTGGCAAAAATCCAGTGAAGTGTTGTTAATGGATTTATTCACACTTTTAAAAGATTGTGTTTCTGAGCTGACATGCCCAGATTTTGACATATAGCTTTCTAGCCAATGATGCAGCCATGAAATATGACTTATTTCCCTGGTTGTCTACAAAACTACTGGTACTATATGTATTATATAAAGATTGAAAAACCAGTAAAATTATCCATCATGGCTCAGCAGTCTTTCCAATACACATTTTTGCTGAACACATACAGATAGATATTGTATATTTTGATCCCACCACACAACCCAGAATGATGCGAAGCGGGAGTTTATGTTCTTATTTATCTTATGAGAAAAACACACTCAGACTGTTACTCTGCATTTTCTTCAGTTTGTACTTGGGCAAAGCAGAACCAAGATCCTCAGTTTAAGCATCAGCTCTGCATCAGGATCTGGTTCAGCTTGGTTTTGGGAAGGGTGATATAGTTCACTGGTTTTGTTTCAAAGCTCAATGGCTTGGGCCAAGATAACCTAGTAGACCATTCCACTCCATCTGCTTCTTGATTAAATAAGCTGAGGTGTGGTACCAGCTGCCTTAGCACAGTGAAGAGTTGGGATCAGGTAGCTGTGCTGACAGAAGATGAAGGCTCTGTTCAGTCTCTCTAGATTCTACTGGTGATGAGTATTAGTTAAGGCACTTTTGGTACAGCCTGAGGTGACTGTGTGATCACAGTATGATAGGTTCCAGCTCAAAGATACCAGTGGTAAGGTTGAAAAATTATGGATAGATCCAAGTAGAACAAGCATCCATGCCAACAAAGCAAGGCACATGCCCGAGCCACTTCAGGAGAATAACAACATCTGAGGTGAAAAGTCTGTGGTTTGGTTTTGGAGATTTAGTCAGATGTGGCACTATTGGTATGGCCAGATGACAGCAAATTAGAGAGTCTGCTGGTCAAAGTTATCCTAACACTTACTTGGCAAACAGTTGATCTGGTTTAAGGCTACAAAATTTAATCTAGTCAAAGCTGCAAAACCAGATTTACAGTCATCTAACATCCTGACCTCTGTTTAAGCCCTTTGATCATTGAAATGTAAATACAGCAAGGCCACCTTGGACAGTTGCAATTACTCCTTGTCAGCTTTCATTTTTGCTGTAAACTTAATGATGCAGGACATTACAGGAAACTGGTGCAGATTCAGTTTGGTTGTAATAACCAGCAGCAGATTGCGCTTAGCAGATACTCCAGCCTTTGCTTGTGTTCTTTGGTCTACTTGTAATATTTGTAAAAGACTGTCACTTGAAAATCTATTTGTAAGTTTGCATCCTGTGGAAGACTGATGTAAGTAGACTAAGAGAAGTAAGAATAAATATTTCATATCATTTCTTACAGAGCATGACTTTTCAGTATGGAAAATCTGTAGAGCTTTCTACCCTTAGTTTTTTCAGAGTATCTTTGGGAACAGTAATCAGCTGTGTTTTATTTCTGCAATTTAAAACTGAAAACTTCAGAGACTTTTCTGAAGCCAGGGTTCATTGGTCCTTATCGCTTTCAGCCCAGAGACTCTTGAAGGCCTGGCTAGAGCAATTACTGTTGGTAACGTCGTTCAAAGCTGTTGAAGGCTGTCAGTTTGTGACAACAGTTTAGGGCTGTGTCTGCATTCTGAGGCTGTTCCTATCTGGTCTGTACAGGTTTTGTCAGAAAGGCAGCTCTCAAAGTTTGAATGTGGTCTCTCAAGGATTTTGGCAGAAGGGAAAGTTGATGCCAAAGCAAAAGCACGTTAAGATATTTGAAATAGATAAACAGGCTTTAATCTTGTGTGACAGGAAGTCTATTATTCAAATTAAAATCTCTTTAGAAGAATTTCTAGTTCTAAGTTAAGCCCAGGATATAAATTCCCCCTGTATTTTATCACATGGTTATAGTTTCAGGCTTGATCTTTCTAAGCAGTAAGTCAAAAGTCTTTTATTGAATTTTTACTGATTCAGTATCTTGCTGAACGCAAAGAATTCCTCATTTAACAAAAACAACAGATTTTAATCTAGTGAAGAACTTTGTTTAGTTTTTCCCATTAATTTGAGGATTTCATGAAGCCTTTGTTTTTCCAAAAAGCATACACTGTATATTAATTCACAGTATGCAAGCAGAAGTTCTTCCATAGAACTGTGAAGCAACAGCTGCTAATAGCTCAGGCTAGTTTTATAGGAGGTTTTAAAGGCTCTTTTCTCTCAGTGTAATATGTCCTGTTAGGTATTCTTGTTTTACATGCAGATCACTAAAACCTGCTGTTTGGAAAAATCTCATAAGCATCACCTAACTTGTGTCTGACAAAACCGAGAGATTTTATTTTAGTTAACACCTTGTAAGTGATGAAATAGTGTATCAGGATGTGACATGAAGTGTAGCACATCCTACAATTACTGTGCTTTATAAAATGCCCTATGAGCTCTAATATATCTCTGTATGGTGGAAAATATCTAGCTGAAAAACTGCTGTGAAGTTTGCTTATAACAGCAATGATAGTCAATCGATACAAAGTGATTTTATCTTACTACAGTCCTGATTTCTTGGGGTTTTTTGTTTTGTTGCGTTTTTTTAGTTGTTTGGTTTTTTTGTGGTGGAAGATTGTGCTCAGAAGTACTGCACAATTGTTATATTGAAAGACTGTATGATCAAAACCAGTAAAATCCTTATGGAAAGAATGTGTTAGGTGTTTAATGTATGCATAGAAATATTTGAAAAGTATACCCCATGAAGTCAGTGCATTCCCTCCATCCCTCCCCAGGTCTTCCATCTAGAAGGGACATTTGAGTGTGAATCTGCTTCAAGAAATGTTTCCTTTATGTCCAGTCTCACAAGCTACCTGATAAGACAGGATTAAGTTTGTGTGCAGATCTTACGTGGATCCTACATTTCCATTATGTTTTTCACTTACCTTTGTGTAGGGCATGTCCAGTTCTTTTCATCTACTTCCACAACATAAGAAGCAGATGACATTTCTAGAGACTGTGGTGCCAACAGCAGATGTATCCAAACAAATCAAACCTGCCTGCTGAAATGAGACACTATTAATGTCTTATCAACATTTGGAGGAGATCCCTGGAACATCGTTATAGTCCATAGTTATGTAGTATTTGCTCATAAATTTTGGAATTATTTTTTTTCCTGATAAAACTAGAAAGCATTTGGATGTCTTTATAATTATTTCCCAAAGAAACGCACCTTCTGATCCTTCACTGTCTCCCTGTTGAACAAGTTTGTGTTCATGTTTGATGAGTTACACTCCTAGAAGTAAGGATGGTCTCAGTAAATCTTGTCTAGAACAAAATCTTCTGCCTTCAGAACTTTGATTCTATGTACCCATGGGTGCTGCAAACTTAGTTTCAAACACCTTGGATATCTTTTCTGAATTATTTATAGTGTAGTTGGGTCAATGTGACAGAAAAAAACTTGAATTCAGTTGAAATTTTGTCACAGAAACCTTAACAAGATTCTAAGATGGGAAACTGTTTGGGTTTTTTTCTTCATTTTCAAAAGCAGCAGCAAATCAGGAATTCCCAAGGAATCAGTGATTATACTTTGAGAAATACTCCTCTTCTATGTATGTCATTCTGACCACATCTTTTCATACAGAACAACCTCAGTCTAATCTAGTTGGTATGGTTTTTTTATATTGTAATATTTTTGTATTGACCAGTTGAGCATATTCAACAGGATGTGATTTTTATTATTCCTAAATTGTTCGAGGTGCATTTCTACTACCTTTTATTACACCCAGATACTTCTTTTTATGAGAGGATCCACTTGGTTTTCTGTCTTTTAGTTTGCTGTTCTGTACACCTGTTGGTCTTCATCATCTACATATTTGTTCCATAGACGAAATTTTAGAAGACAGTAAAATTCTGTGGTGGCAGGATTCTCTTTGACTGAGAAGAATTTGACATGGTTCCCTGGGGAGGCATCAGTTCTGCACTTTTTCTTCACAAGTGAAAGATGCTGCCTATAAACTGCCTTCTCATATGTGCAAAATTTTCTTCTTTCGATGCTCTTAATTTTTAAGATCAGAATAGAAAATAATTTGCAAGGCAGCAGTCATGCAACTGATCTGTTCAACAGCCCTGTCACTGTCTTCACTTGGTCTGGCGTTCATAACTCACCAAATCTTGAAATCAGTGGTGATCTAATTTTCTATCCTAGTTTATTCTTCCCTTAAGAATATTATAGTACTAACACAAGTAATTCCTGAAATATAAACAGTAACAAATAATAGAAAAATAACAACAAAAGCACAAGACTCTTTTAAAAATGCCATAACCCTAAAGACACAGTTTGCTTTATGTTGCCTGTTTTCAGTTGTTCTAAGCAGGAAACCTTGAGTAATAGGGCTGTGATGCAAAGAATGCAAATGAAATCCCAGGTTTATGTAGAAAAATACGGTTTTATGAAGAAACTTTATGAAATGATGGATTATCTGAAGTGCTTAGGTACTGAGGAGCTAATTCCTGCATGAAAAAAATCTATCAGACTACAGTCTTGGGTTTCTTCTTTAGCAATATTTTAGATTTTTGTTGTTAACATTAAAAAAAATATGAAATATGTTTTCTAGTTAGTCTGGCAGTATTGTTTCTCCTTCCCAATATGTTATGTTGAGGATTGTTGCTTTTTAAAAAACAGAACAGAACAAAACCAAAAAACCCAGCAGGTCCACTCTGTAAGTAAAAGAAGGAAGCAAAGTGTAGTGCATATCTCTTCGGTAATATCCCTGGGGAGCCAGTCATGTAGGTGTGATACAATTGGGAAAAAGAGCTCTCCAGAGAGCAACGCGTCGATAGCAACAAAGCAAAACCTTTCTGCCAGGCTGGGGATTTTGCAGCTGGCTGCTTGGCTACGCGGTGTCATTGTTCGAAGGACACACACCTGCTCTAACATCTTCTTCAACCGCAGGCAGACAGGTTTGTTGAATGCTCTAATTGCTGGTAGGCATGAAAGGATTGCCTAGAAGATTGCTTCCTAGGCTTTGCTTTGATGTTTCCTAAGACTTGGAAGCAAAGATTTCTTTTCCTTTATCCATCTTGCTAATAGGTGAGAATAAAATATCTCCTTTGAGCTTTCATTCCAGAAGGTGTCATGGCACATTCTGTCCGATTAGCGCTCTCAGGGGCCAAAAGACTCCTTTTATCTTTTGGAAAGGTTTGTAAAACACAAGCATAGTCATCACAGTCTACATTTGTAAAGCACTATTAGCAACGTGTCCATTCCTTTTTTTTTTTTTTTAATAAGAACTGAATCCACTTTTTTTCAGGCTGTCTCTTCAGGATTCAGCTTTTGGAATGCTGAGACATGTCAGTCTTGATTCTCTATAGCTACTTCTTGCGTAAAGTGGTTACAGTGCCAGTGGCCAAGGCTGTTAAAGTTCTCCTGAATGTTGTCATGGTCACTGTAAGTTATCACAGCTTCCCAACTTTCTGTTCTGAGGACAAAGAATGTGTATTTTGTCTTGTGCTGTAAGTGAGGAGTATATTTGCATGGCTACAATTGTGGCCTCTGATTTTCGTTTTGTTGTGACACAATAAGGTATTTTGAAGAGCATGTCTGATACTTTCATTTACTTGGCTGAGAGGTCAGTCTGTTTTATGTTTTTTACCTATGAAACCAAGAGTTTATCAGGTTTTTCATTTTGCACCAGTGTTTTCTGTTAGATGTCTTGATTATAAAGCTTAAAGTGTTAAATTTTCCAAAGGTATTTTAAGTCCTGGAAAAGTTTGCTGTTCTCTTTTTGGTTTTTTTTTTTCAAAAATTTCCAAATTTAAGATTAATATCTTTGTGCGTAGAACTCAGCGTAAGCATGTATCTACCTATATCAAATCCACCAATTCTCATGTTTTAGTTAACTAAGTAAATGTGAATATTCTGGTGCATTCCAGGTGTTTGGAGGCAAGGTTGTTAATATGTATATCCTTAGGATGTAAATACTTCAGTGTTAGTCTCCAAGCGACTGTCTGAAGGGTTGTATGTAAGCCATTGAGAAGTAATAGGGTAACTCATTCATTTTGATGTGGCTGTGGGTTTTGTGGTCAAATACAGGCAGAAACAGAATGTACTTGGACATATTTGCAGGCAGTTTTGCAGACATTGCTTTGATAGGGACCAACTCTTACTGAACTGTTTTCATAGATTTACTCTAATTTAGCCTGGTGAAAAAAGCTGTAGAATAGCTATAAGTTTTTTTATCAGGTAGACATACAATTATGTCTGTTTCTTTTCTTCTTGGTAGCATCACTTCCATGTGTCTCTGCATGCTATCTCAGTTCTGTATGAAGTGTTCAGAACTGCAGCTGAAATTGTGCTCAGGGAAATAAAAAAGAAAGGAAATTAAATGTGCGAGGTTAGACTGATACAGTTTTGAGAGTTTGGTTTATGTAGACAAAACTCCAGGAAATTCAAAGCTTAGCCTAAGCTGTAGCCCATCAATCAAACTGTTATGAAAGAATAATGCTGGTAATCATAAAAACACAAAGGATGCAAGCTAGAAGAGTGCAAGTCTTAATGATCCCGACCTATAACTGTGTTCTAAATGAATGTTTTTGTATTTAATTTCCTGGGGAAATTATTAAGAGTAGATGAACAGAGGAGGAAAATATTTCATGGAAGTTTAGTCAATTGATGGGGCATGTATCAAAGCCAAAATAGTTCAACATCCCACAGAGCTGACTGCTTTCAAAAGCTGAATGATGCAATTACATATGGTGTTCTACGGTGGCTCATTTTAATCTTGTGCTGATGTTTGTAAAAAGATATACATTTACTTTTTAAAGGAGCATTTAGAAAAGCAGGTGTTTTTACTTCAGTGCAATCAGTGAATTACTTCAGTCACTTTTGATAGTCATGGGGACTAGAAGCTATCTATATATCTCTACTAATATACTACAGTATTACTATGTACGTGCACCCAAGTCACAGTATGGCCAATTGCCAGTTTAAAAGAGGATAGTTCACAAACCTCATCATGTTATTGTTAGGGAACAAAGTATCTTTCATTCCTTGTGAAACTCTGAAAGAAAAAGATTAAGATCAAATATAATGAACTCAGTTGCTTTGTATTTGAAAGAAAGAAAGATTCTGAATTGAATTGAATTGGTGTTGCCTTGAAGTGGATTTTATTTTTTGTTGTGGGTTAAGCAAGCTACAGGAGCTGATGTTATTAAATTCCAAAGGAGTTTAAAAAAAAAAAAAGCTTCAAAACAAGAAGGTATTTTTCGGAAAATACCTACCATCTGTCAAATCTTAATAGCATTTTTGTTGTAGTATTCAGTATTTCATTTATAATGCTCTTTTGACTGTATTTGATGTTAGGCATAACACTGCTCAATTCTACAATTAAAGCATACGGGGAAGGTTGTAACTGGCAGACCAGTTAAGAAAGAAAACTTCAGACTCTGACCTTGATGCATCATTTGTAACAGCCTGGAGAAACTGCTTCATTCTTGTGACCAGGAGTGTTATGAATCATAGAATTGTCAGGGTTGGAAGGGACCTTAAAGATCATCTAGTTCCAAACCCCTTGCCATGGGCAGAGACATTTCCCGCTACAGCAGGTTGTTCAGAGTCCCATCCAGCCTACTCTTAAAAAATTCCAAGGATGGGGCTTCCACCACCTCTCTGGGCAACCTGTGCCAGTGTCTCACCACCCTCACAGTGAAGAAATTCTTCCTACTGTCTAACCTGAATCGACCTATCTCTAGCTTTAATCCATTCCCTCCAGTCCTATCACTGCCCGACAGCCTAAAATAGTCCCTCCCCAGCTTTCTTGTAGGCTGCCTTCAGATACTGGAAGGCCACAATAAGGTGTGATGAAAGTTAATACTTCTTACTCCAGTTGCAGTTACAGTGGGCAGTCTTGACCGTTTAATATTAAAGCATGACTTTATTTCTTTAGCTTTAAAAGCTTTTGCTGAGGTAACTGTGTTATTACTTAAATGTATTTTATAACTACGTAGACAATTATGCCAGAAAAAGCCTCAATATTGATACTTTATTTAATCTATTAAAAAAAAATAAAATAGCAATTTGGTAACACAAGACCAAATAGAAGGTTTTGTCTTTGCTAACAGTGAACTTCCTAGTTTAGATGATGTGTGGAAGCACTTAAATCACGGGGTGGCTTTCAGGAGTCAAATATCTTGCAGGTTAAGGGCTGTGCTGCTAACGAAAAGTCAAGTTCAAAGCAGTGCAAACCGTTAGCGTGTTTGCAACGGTTCCCTTAATATCACATTGCTTCGTTAGTGTACTTTGAAGTGGGTATAGTCCCATATGCTCTGCATAGATCAAGTTCTGTGTAACTTTTAGTGTGTTTTACCTTGGTGTGGATGCATTTTGGTAGGTATTCTCTGTACTTCTTCATTACACCCATTTTACGATAACTTGGTTATGATAAAAATGAGATGCTGCGACTCTTCTTATGAATCTTTTGTGTTAGCAATCTTCTTGACCGGTACCTGTGGTTGGCCATGGGTTTGTAACATTCTCTTTTAAGTGTTCCTAGTCTAACATGCTGTAAAATGTGGGAACTTAATTGTCAGTTGTGTTTATGTAAAAAATTATTGTGATATAACTGGGGACGCTTGATGTCCTCAAGCTGTCAGCAGCATGGAAGAAAATCCTGAAGTAGCGCTTTGAAAACTAAGCCTTCCTCCAAAGTCTTCAGTATTTAACAATTCCATGCTGTGCGCTCTGAATCACAATATTTGTGTCTTGTATGGGGTTCAAAAGCTATTTCATACAGCTTGGTTTGGGCACCCGTTGTTCTTAGTTGAATGCAACTAAGTTCACAACTGTGGACGGCTTCCTGAGCTCTGGCGTTTGGTGTCTTTATCTCTAGTTCAACCCAAAAGTAAATATTGAATCAAGTGTAAAGATTAACACTGTCACTTAGTGTAGCTGGAGATCAGTGTGTAATAAAAGCAAAATGTATGTTTTGCAGGTTCAAGAAAACTCCCCAGCTCAACAAGGAGGACTGGAACCTTTCTTTGACTTCATCATTGCCATAGGACACACTAGGCTTGTAAGCCTCAAATGATTTTATTGTGGTTTTTGGGGTATTTTGGTTTGGTTTTTTTACCTCCTGCATGAAGTATGGGTATTGTAATGATGAAAGGTAGATACCAAAGTTGTTGCAGTAAAGAAAGCTTTTCATATTGGACATGGTATATGACATTAAAAAGGTAAAGTGAAACTTGGTGGTGTTCAGAGTCTCCTGTCTGTCTGGATCCAAATTTGAGGAAAGAGTCTTATTTATGTCTTTAGTCACCTTAACTTCTTAACTGATTAACACAGTGTTTATGATATTACTCATTAATGCATATTTTCTGCCATAAGGTGAATATTGAACTGGTGAGTCAATGGCAAAAGCTCGACGTTTGTTTGAACAAACTTGTTTCAACATTTGATAAAGCATGAAAAAGAAGTACAGGGATCAGAGGCATAAAGTAGAATGTTGCTGCTTATTGCTAGACTACATTGTTCAGATCTAGTAGCTATTTAATTGTAGTTACAAAGAACAGGAATCTAAGTGATGAAATGGAGTTACAGTAAGTACTCACGTAAAGGACATAAGCTGGTAAGACTGACATCTTTCTCATACAAGAAAATTGAACTGCTGCAACTGATCATGAGAGACAGTGCCTAAACTTTGGTGGGTTTGATTCTTTTGTATTCAAATTCTGCCACAAGCACGACATCTGTGTTACAGACGCAACTAGAAATAACATTAATCATACATCTTTTCCTGTGTTTTACAGAATAAAGAAAACAACATGTTGAAGGATCTGCTGAAGGCAAACGCTGAAAAAGCAGTGAAGCTGGAGGTGTACAATATCAAAACAATGAAAATCAGAGAGGTGGAGGTGATCCCCAGTAACATGTGGGGAGGGCAAGGCCTTCTCGGAGCCAGCGTGAGGTTCTGCAGTTTCCAGGGAGCCAATGAACACGTGTGGCATGTTTTGGTGAGAAACTATTCTTGGGTGGCTCATTAGTGTTCATACAACCTTGTTTTAAAGGGTGGTGTTCAGAAGTAACTTGTATGTAGAAGTACAATGCAGAAATCACACAGAAGGAGGGAACACGGTCTTGAAGGTTTGTCTGAGCTACCTGAGCAGGGACAAGAAGTGGGTGGCTGTTAGTGTCGCCTGTCACTGAAGAAAAATAACTCCATCCCAACTGGACCAAATAATGCCCAATACAAAGAAGGGTTTTTTATCTTTCATTGAGGAATCAGTGGCAAAAGCAAAAATATTCTGGTTTGATTGGTGTCTGCATTGGCTAAACTTCCTTAAATTAATATGACAAAAAGCATCAAAAAATTATTTTAAAATTAAGAGGGAGAGCTGAAAGAGTAGAATTGAATGGGAAAGACTGTTTCTTATGTTTCTGGTTGTTTGTAATAACTTCTCAACATCTTCCTTTTGAATTGGTAGCATCTTGGTCTTTCTTATTCAGCACTTTATAGAAAATATCACACCTAGATGTAGGACTGTTCCAGGACTTCTCTTTTGTCCATAAACAGAATGATTCCCCCCTGCTTCTGTTGTTTTTGGAGTTAGCTTTCACTTTTGATCTTGGGATGGTTTGTCCTGCTGCGAGTACAGATGACACATTTCATTCTTTCACAGGATGTTGAACCTGCATCTCCTGCAGCTCTAGCTGGTCTCCAGCCGTACACCGACTACGTTGTTGGATCTGATCAGATTCTTCAGGAGGTAGGGCATGTGTTCCTTCAAGCAGAGATTGTCTTCCTGCCTGCCAAGTGTATGGTGTAGGCTTTGGTTTTGCTTAATTTTTTTTTTAATAAATCCAGTTGTGTGTATGTCAAATGTATGGGAATAGTGTTTGGGGATTCTGGGAGGTTGTTGCCTCTAAAGACCAAACTACACTAGTGAGTTTTAGTGTAACTCTGGGTTTTTAATACTGCACGTTGAGGTAAATAACTGTAAAATGCTGGTGTGCTTCCAGATCCTTGTCTTGCACATTGGAGTTTAATAACTACTGTTTTCTTTTTCTTCTCAGTCAGAGGATTTCTTTTCGCTGATTGAATCCCATGAGGGGAAGCCCCTGAAGCTGATGGTTTATAACACGGAAGCAGATTCCATTCGAGAGGTAGTTGTGACTCCCAATGGAGCTTGGGGTGGAGAAGGAAGGTACTGATCTCCAGATGGTCACTGGCTGATGACAGGTCATACACTCACTGTAAATGAGCTCCTGTTAAAAGTATTGCTGTTGGTTACAGCTTCTTGTTTTCAACTTAAGCCTTGTTTCTTTATACTTCTTACGCAAACCTGTGCATCTTTCCATAACAAAAAAAAAAGGCTTAGAACTAGGAATTAGGCACGTTCTGGATCTAATCCTGTATGAGTTGAAACCAATGGCAAAACCTGTGTTGATTTCCCTGGTAACAGATTCACTGGCTATATTCTTATAGTCAAACATTCAGTTAAAGCAAAAGCAAAATCCACATCAGGTCAGATTATGTATTTTTGAAAGATATAAAACCAATCATCTGAAAGCTAAGCTGTGTATTATGTCTAAGTGTCAATTGTAAAGTGCTCTTTGGGTACTGTGAAATGATTCTTGCAGGTAGGTATATCTTGCTATAGATGAAAGACTCAGACTCTTCTTGTTTTAAAGAGTCAAAATTTAAAACACTTTTTAGCTTTGTTAAGAACACCATTTCTTCATGTCTTGTTTTACTTCTTTTGTACAGTTTAGGATGTGGTATTGGATATGGCTATTTGCACAGAATTCCAACACAGTCTCTATCAAAGAAAAAGCCAGAAAGCAAACCACCTTCACCCTTGGCAGAAGCTGGAACTACTCTACCATCTACCAATGGTTACACGGAGGTATGTAAGCAGTAACTTCACAGCTCTGGCATGTTCTCTGGAGTTTCAGAATTTTCTGCTTGTTGGAACATTCATAATACAATATATTTGAGTACAGCATTCAATTTTGCTGTACGGTTTTCTTTGGATGAAGGGAATGCAAAAGCTGGTGATGCTGAGCAGAAGACAGATCACCAGTGTTGGCTAATAGAAAACTTCTGCCTATTATGTTCTTCCTGTTTTGAAGACTTGTGTACTACAGCTGTATCAGTCAATGAGAATCACACTAGAAGAATACCCTGCTCACTAGGAAATAACATACACCTACAAGAATTAAGTATGGACTGTTCTTCTAACAACATACTGGCTTTAAAAGGCTACATGGGAACATGTCCTAATCACTGGCTTGACAGTCGATTTCAGCATCATGGGTTCTCTCTGAATTGCTGTACTTAAGAGACTGAGACAGGATGCTTTCACGGGAAGGTTGTCTTCAGGTGAAGCTTTTGATGCTTTTCCTTCTTACTGTGTTATTCCAGGCTCCATTATTGGCACCTACTTCTCAGAGTGACAACTCTGAAATAGTTATGGACCTGGATCATTCCACTGATCAAGAAATGAGTGGTTATTCACCAGAAAGCTCACTTTCTCCTCCTCCCCCTCTCCAGAGAGTTATGGATCCAGGTATATTTTCTTAAGTGCTTTTTTTCAGCAATTCTTTAGAGGAAATCTTAAGTAAACTAATAAGGTCTTAAACAAGTTTGAGATTTAAATGCAGAACTATGAGCATTGCTGGTTCTTCCCCTTGGAGTTTTTGACTTCACTGGGATTTTAGAGCTGTAGAATTTGGGTACTGAGCCTGACTGAGCTTACCATTCTGCAGAAATCTTTCCACTGATGTTGGCTAATCTTTAGATTAAATTTATTTGCATTTAGTGGGGAGGGGACTTCCCTGACTTCAGTCTGGATATTCTGTCTTTCCGAATCTAGAATTCTGTGTTACGTCTAAACCAGTACTGTAATACTTGCTTTCTTCCTCAGGATTTCTAGATATGTCTGGTATTTCACTTCCTGAACTGAATAACTTAACACAAGTGTCCGCTGTGTCCTCATCTGCCTCCTCCAACATGACAGCAGCAGATGCTTTAGCAGGCACCGAGAAGTTGATGTCGAACAGTGACGCCTCTTCTTATTTTGGTAAGTGTGCTCAAGATTTCCTTTAGGCCTCTGGCCTGATTTCTGGAATGGCAGCAGCTCGTGCCTGCTCAACAGTGCCATGCTTTTTGGAGATAAGCCAATTTTAAGGAAAATCAGAAAAGATACTGGCTAAAACAAGACGGAAAAAGTAGCAGAAGTCAAGTGTAGAAGTGGCCACAAATTAATAGGCAGATTATAAGATTATAGAATGTGTGTTGTCTTCTTTAAATGAAAATGTTGATGATCCAACTTAGACTGATCTTAAAAGTAGGTGTTTCTAACATCAGTGTAAATGACAGTTGGTACCACAGGCTTTTCTTCACCCTTGTGAAGTGAAAACAAAACTGCAGTCATCTCAATAGCGATGGTTGGACTAGATGACCTTTAAAGGTCCTTTCCAACCCAGACCATTCCATGGCAGTGGATGGCCTTTCCTTTTTAAAAGATGGGGTGACTAAGAGTTGTAACACAAAATAAAACATCTCTTGCATCAGAATGCAGGAGACCAAATGGTTCGTGGTCTCTTAAAAACCTGCTTGCACTACCTGACTTTCTGGATTCGGGGAGAACTGAGTAAATGCAGCCCTGGTACTTGACAGTTGTGCACCTGTATGAGGTATCTCATTCCAGCTGGATATTTTAGATGTATGGTAACGAGAGGCACTCCATTTTTTTACCAACTATTTCCATTTCCCAGAAAATGCCACGGCTTTGGACCCTGAAGATGTAACCATGTATTCTGAAGGCTCAGTCAAACAGCCTGAGTTGGACATCCTACTGCCTTCAATTCCACCTTTACCTTCTTTCACTCTTCCTAATGAAATTTCTGCAAAACCAACACTAGGAACTGATCCCGATAACCAAGAAACAAAGCTGCTCTTAAACAGTAGCGAGAGCTTGTTAACCACGACTCCGGTGAAGCCAGATGATGAAGCAACCTGTGAACAGAAAGAAGAAGCAGCTGCACAAGATCATGAGTAAAATGAATGCTGCTTTTGTTTACAGACTGGCATATGCTGTAATACTACAGCTTGGAATATTTTTTCTGATCCTGAAAGAATTACAGTTACTCTATTTTGTTAGTGTAGAGGATGTTATAAAAGAAATACGTATCCTATTGTCTTTTCCAATCATTGTTTAATGGATTGACCTGTGTTCAAACTTTGAATGTCCAAAATCACCAAAGCAATGGAGAAATTCATGCAGAAACAAGTTGGGAGACTGGCAAAACATCACGTTCCTGAATTCACATTTGCCTACAAATGCTCCTGAATGTATTTACGAAGGCACTCTTGCCTGAACAGTGACACTGAATGATGATTTTCTCAGTATGATTGATGGCATTAAAAAAAATAATAATATTTATGATTTTGACTTGCTAGAAAGCTTTTCTAATGGTTCACCTCAATTAGACTGTTCTTGTGACTTTCAAGGCAGTTTGTAAGATACCTTTATTCCTACTTGCTGCTCTGCAGGCTTTTATTTTTCTTGTTTCAGAGTCTCTTCTCTGTCACAGTTATTCATATACCTTCTCCACAGCTCTGTTTGAAGGAAGGGAACTACCATATGGTTTGAAGCTGCAGCATATAGATAGGACAAAATTGTGTTGGTGGGTCCTGTCATTCATTTCAGCTCTGCAGTGGATCATGTGGTGATCTTGGGTTTAAAAAAACAAACAAAAAACCCACAAAAAAACCCAAAACAGATCAGGGGGGAGCAGAAATTCAGATGGTTATTTGAAACACAGTGAAGTCAAAGATGATTTTAAGTCAGGCCCATGTGTTTTTCAGGTGCTTAACCTTTTCAGTGGAATTGAACGTGTCTTGGTTTCTGTAGTGACAGAAATAGCTTTTCTTTAGTTGTGCTTTTCTATTTACCTGCATGTATTTTTAGATCAATAATTTAAGACCTGAGGATGGAACATGCTTAGTGCAGCAACATCCACTGGGTTTTATAGTGTTTTGTTTTGTTTGCACTTGTTTTCAAATAGCTTCTGAAGGTAATAGCAAACATGAAATGAACAATGAAAGAAATGTGGGTGGTTTTATATCCCTCAGGGCAGTGATTTGTCATGGAATTTTACAGCTGCTGTTTAGGAATAAGTTCACTAGGGCTGGTAAGGTTAGTGTGCTGAAAATCTTTTATGAATGAAGAGCATGTGTTACAAGGTTAGGTTCTGTTCCAGCTATAAACCAGAGTTTACTTGTTTAGCAGGGTATCGTTTGATTTCTTTTTCTCTGTCCTGTCTCCTGATCTGTTTCTACATTATGCTCTCTGGAGATCAGTGAGCGAATCCACTGACCAGGCTGAAACCCAGTAACAATGCAGGAGGGGGAGTCTGGGTCATGTGGATTTGCCCGTGACAGCTCAGCTTCAGCAAAAGGATGCAGGTGAAGCTGCAGCACGAGAAAGGCCTTAGATAAGTACATTGTTACATAAAATCTGTCTTTTACATTTCTTCTTCTCTGTTCAACACTTTTTTTTTTCCCCTCCCATAAAATACAGTAGCTCTGACCAGGATAGTCAAAAACTCTTTGGCTTTATAGAAGAATGCATTAAGCCCAAACTGCAGGTAGTAGAATTAAGAGATTTAAAATCTAGTCTGCTAAATACTCTGTTAAGAGTCAACAGGTTTGGGTTTTTTTTTCTTTTATTGCTAAAATTACTACAGTAAATATTGCTAAAATAGATTTCCTCTTTTCTTCCCCCAGCTGACTGCTACAGGGGTGAAGAGCCAAACACTAAAAATAAATGTAATTTAACCTAGTGGTAAGTCTGTTTGGTCTCAGAGCCTGATGACTGAAGACATCTGGGTGATCCATTTATGTTTTTGTTTAACTAGGACTGTTTCTAGTCTTACACCTTTGTCAAAACTGGTTTTAAGCTGGTAGAAGCTCATGCAAGTGATGCTGTACCGTAAGAACCCTCTAGAAATTTAAGAGCAGGGAATGTCAAAACTCAAATTTCAAAATGTCACAATAATAAAGGGGTTAACACAGCAGCCTGTGTCCAGCTGTTTTGTTAACTGGCTGGTGGAAGGGGTGGTGGGGAGTTGGTTAGGTTTATGAAGACTTGATTCTTTTTTCATGATATCCAAGTGAACAATCTTACCCATTTAGAAAACAAAACAGAGTTAAGGCTCTAGCAGTAGTGTGTTATGTTATGTAAATTAAAGGAGTTTAAGGTCTTCATCAAATTCCTTTTCTCTTGACAGTTTGGGGACTACCTTTTGAGAGGCCTGAAGCTACCTCCCTGCTGAAACAAAAATAGAAAACACTCATTCTCTTGTAGGTCCAGAAGTGAGATTATTAGAATGTATTAGTTTCAAAATAAAACCTAAGAAAAGTGGTAGAAGCTCCCAAGAGTGGCTGGATTCAGAGAGGATCCAATTCTTCTGGAGACACAGGCCTCCTGCCTTGCCTTCCTACAGTTGCTGCAAGTGTAGACAGCTGGAGAGCCCTCCCCTCTGCTACAGGTGATGTGCTGCAGACCAAGCTGGAGCATTGGTGATTATCTCACTGCTACTGCCACCCTCATTTGAGGAAAATTCAGGAAGGGAATGACCAGGTCCTTGTGCTGAAAGAACCTCTGAGGACCAGCCCGTTCTGAAATAAAGGGTAATGTTTTACATTGGTCTGAAACAACAGAGCCATTTTTGAGTGAAATGGTTTGAACTTTTGTATTTGGGATTTGAAAATAAAAGACAACCCCAAAATACACTCCATCAGGTGCTGTCCCAAACACCTTCTGTTTCCAATTAAGTAGGAGAGCTGTGTATTACCTTGTTCCATTCTGTAAACTTTGAGGGCAACTTGCTTCAGCCAGTTGGAGCACACCCTCCCTTCTGAGGCAAATTACTGGATTCAGGGGAACTTCAGACAGCATAACCCTCTACTAGAAATGATCCCAATTCCTAAAATCATAAGGAAATAACCATCCTAGAGATAAACATGCGAATCTTATTATTATATATAATAAATCATTATTGACAGATGCTGAGCTAATTCCAGATGAACTAGAATGTGTGAATAAATGTATTGAATGTCTTTAGGGTGGCATGACTTGTTGACATACAAAATTCAGGCAGTGCTGACTTTGTTTTCCCTCTTAAACTTTCACAGCTACCTTGACAATTGACTGAGTCTGTTGCTGTACTACTCTAGGCTATGTTCAGAAGCTTCTCATCCAAGCTGCCCTACTTGACTGAATTCCTCTCAGCTGCGACTTGAGAACTGCTGCAGGAAGAGAGACTGCAACACACCAGTCACGTGTGTACTGGTGGGCTTCAATTATTCATTTCTAGCTGCTTGGGGGCTCAGAATTTAATTTTACCTAGCACTAAGGATTACAGCACTAACTGGGGAAGGGGGAGACTTCAGCTACTCCAGCACCTGCTGTGTTCCTGCACCATTGAAATAGAAAGGAGCAGAGGGAGCAGCCTTTAATTCAGCATTCCCCTCAACATCCTCACCCTTCCCTGTCTTCCCCTGTAACCAGGCAAATACTGTCACCTCCAAACAGTTAGGAAAGAACCAGGCACCACTGCCTCGGGCTGGGAAGTGAAAGCAGGTACTGGTTACTCACTGAGTTTAATCTGACTGTTTTCATCTGTTATTTCCTGGGCATTGCCACTAATGTCCACGCACCCTCCCTCTTTGCCTTAAGCAAACACTACTTAACACTACTTTGGCTTTGGTTCTGCTGTAAACAGCAATTTCAAAGCAATTTTTTGGTTGAAGTTACATTTCTAAGATACAATAGTAATTAAGGAGTCACAGTCCCATGAAAAGGATGGTTACAACAGTAGCCTTAGAAAGAGACTGGGTATGTTCCCACCCCAGTCTCTAATCACCCACTTTGAGGGTGACTGAGCTCTGGAACAGTCTGCCCAGAGAGGTTTTGGAGTCTCCTCTGGAGGCTGTCTGGATGTGTTCCTGTGCAACCTGCTCTAGGTGAACTTGCTTTAGCAATAGGGTGAGACAAGATGATCTCCAGATATCACTTCCAACCCCATCCCCGCTGTGATTCTGTAAACCCAGGCTTGGCTTCTCTCTTACAGGGTTATAATCTTTCTCCACTCAGTGTCAACTTGTAGCAGGGCTGTCTTTCCTGTGCTACATCAGTGTGAGCACAAAGTATTTTCAGAGTACAAAAGCACACCCTGCCCACACAAACAGCCTTGACTTGAGCACTCTGCCCACCTCAACAGATGGTTGGGGATCCAGAATTTAATCTTACCTAGCACTAAGGATTACATCCCCAAAATGTGGGATCACAGCCTGTGTTTCAAGGCTTGAATGCCTGCTAAGTTCTTATACCATCTTAGTTAAGGCACTGCCATTTCTTCAGCCATTCCATTACTCGAAGCTTCCAAAGGACTCTGAAATCCTTTGTAATACAACCATGAAGGGGCAAAGGTCCAAGCTCCACAACTGTGTAACTGATGCAATACACGAAACAACTGGAAAATATTTTAACTAAAGCCTTTTATTCTATACAACTGTGAAACATCATTTACCCTTCTGGCATTGCAGACTCTTCTGTCAATCTTTCCTGAAACTCTATTTTGGGATGGTTAGAAAGAAAAAAAAAAAGAAGAAAAATTACAACCTTGGCTGATTTCATAACAAAATTACTGGGAGCAATTGTAATGTATACTACAGGACAGCAAAATAACCAGAGGAAAAAAAATAACCCAAACCCAAACAGTGCCTGTTGGAACAAGTGTAGACCCTTGCTATTAATAAATACACGTCATAACAATTTATCAATAAAAGTTACAATTCTGGTTAACCATTTAATTCACAAATATCACTAAAAATGTGCAGTTGTAGCACAATTGTGTCAAACTGAGCATACAGAGAAATGGGGATTAACAACAGAAACTGACTCTGAAAAGACAGAGAAAAAGACATGCTTAGTTCTGAACCACAGTTTTTGTTTAGGCCGTGAGTTTGTTTAGCTAGGTTAAGAGTGCAGAAGGTAATGATTTGACTACTTTTAAAAATAAAACAGAATGAAAAATATTCTACTTTCTGTTTGACCAATACAATCCCAGTAATATAATTTATTGGGACTTTCTTTAGGCCTCAACCTAAATCTTGATAGCAAGATACAGGAAGGGCAAGAGTGTATGTCTCCTGAAGAAACTCCAATAATATACTGCCCTTTGAAGGCACTTGTGCTTCTGCTTCAGACAAGAGTCATTTTTACACCATTTCTTTATGAGGATCTGTAATTTATTCTGGCTACAAACGGTTTTCTGGGACAGCCCCACATTTTCTCATGAAAAGCTGAAATGCCTTTATCCCCCTCCCCCCAATAAGTTAAACTCTATAAAAGACTACGAGTCTATGACAGTCACAGATTTTTTTCTTTTTTAGAAATAACAGTGAAAAGAAGATCTGAGTAAATCTATAACAAAAGACCAACTGCATATAAAACTTCGGAAAAGAAGAAAGAAGTATTTTTATATCATGAATATGAAGTCTGCTGAGAAGTTTCTGAAGTTTAACATTGAACATATGAAGCTATTTTCAGAATGGTCTGAAGTTTTAACAAAACGTCACATAGTTTTGGAGCACAGTTACCAAAAATTAAACCAGTGTGTCTTTAAAACACCTAGGACAGTGCAGGAAGTAGTTACATACATTTAAAACAAACAAACAAAACAAAATCTCTTGAATTGCTGCAAAGCATGTTCACTCTGTTATGATGCACAGCATCACTGGACTGACCCTGCTACAACATTTATCTAGTGTTCTCTTTCTGCACGTCAACAGCTCTCTAAAGCAACAATTGCACTGCAGTATTAAGACAATTCTCATGTTACCCCTTCAACTGCAATTACACGGGCTGATTCTTTCAAGTATGCAATGCCTGTTTTCTCTTGGCTTTCTTTTCCAAATTTCTCTCTGTGGTAGCAACGTTCGAGTAACCTGCGAGAAACCACCGTAGGAACTTGATGAATGGAATGTTCTAAAAATACCTTGGTGTGCAATTCTGAGTTACATTGTGAACACAGCGACTAATATGGCTGAAAGTTTCATACCAAGCGTGAGCAGATGAGGATATTATGCTGTGGAAAAAACAAAAGCAAACAAAGGAGGAAGCAAAAGTCTGCACTGGATTATCATCTGTTCTCTGTACACCTCACACAACACGAACCACTCGGGGACTTCCCGTCTCATCGGCTGAGACTAGGACAGACTTTAGTTTAAATCATATAGATTCTTTTTTTTTTTCTTTTTTTTTTTTTTCCTCTATATTACAGATCTATTAGTCACTTCAATTAAATGTATACTTTCTGTCCATACTGAGTCATTAGAAGTCTCATCTACCTTAGGGGTTCAGTGGGCTTCTATAGTACTACTCTTGGAACCAGTACAGTATGGTCAAGTAAATAAGTAACCACTTGGGTCCACTGCTCCCTTCACGTGGATTTCTGGCGATAATGAAGCGTCAGATCACCACCACTCTTCCAAATGAAGTGCTTTACAGTTCGAAGGTCCATATTCGGATCCAAAACCTAAACAGCAAAAATTCATCTTTTTAGTCCAGGAATCTGTTGAGATTGTCAGAAATTCAACGACGGAACACTCTGCGTGGGCCACCTGGCATCAAATATGAACCGCGCAAAGGCTCAGATTTTTCAGCTAGCAAGTAAACCTGATGTATGACTGAAAGATTTTTAGCAATGTACTATGACATTACGTGTTACAACCGCCTCCTCAATACTTAATCTTCATGCACTTCTTACTCTTTACTGGAAAACACCTGATTTTGGACAAATTTTAAACTCTGCTAAACACGTAGAATTCAAAACATTAAAAAAAAAAAAGTTAGAAATGGGAACTCTATGGAATTGTGTTAAGTCCATTTGTGGAGTATGAGTAATTAACCCTACAAAGACTATTAGTCAAACCAAATTAAACATGTATACTATAGAAATCCTTTGATCCAACTACCAGCAGCTGTCTGAACTTGTGTCAGCAGGAAGTTAACATGATGTCAAAACTTTTTCTTAGTTTTAAAGGTAACAGATAATCTACAGCATAGATACAGAGCAACCTCAAGCTCAGTATTCAGAAGTTCATTGCTAGACACTGCTTTTGTGTAGAGACTAAAAGGCCCAAGTAACTTACCTGGTCCTGGCACAGAAGCTCAATCTTCTCTTCTGCTAGCACAGCTATGTCCTCCTCTTTCTCTTGTTCTCCTGCTTTTTCATTATTGGAAGAGCTAGTTGTCTGAGACTCGTTATCCAAGTTAATGATTTTCTCATACACATGTTCCATCACTTTTCTCACCTGAAGCATATCACTTGCTGACAGTCGATCTCTAGATAAGGTAAGTGAATTTCAGCAGGAAAAAAACTTGAGAAACTGTATTTCCTATCTTCACAATATCTTAATCTGTAGCTAATGATGCAAATACACAGAGAAGCTCTTTATATTACAAGTTTAATAGCAAATTATCAGTGGTGTCCCCCAGGGCTCAGTATTGGGGTCACTTCTGTTTAATAACTTTATCAATGATCTAGACGAGGGGATTGAGGGCACCCTCAGAACGTTCACAAATTGACTCTGATGTGAAGAATTCAGTAAGACTTAAAAAGGAGCTAAGCAGTTGTGGAAAATACCCAAAAATGTTGCATACAAATGGTAGGCATAGTGCCTATGACACTGACTTCCTGAGGAGCTGCATTGATTTCTAACCTACACAGCTCCCAGTTCCAGCTAGTGTGATAAGCATTCCCTGTCTCACATTCCCCACTGGCAGGTTTTGCACTTTTTCCTTTGAAAAAAGGTGTTATTCATCACCGTTAGCAACAGGAAACATAATACCAAACTGCAGTTCTGAACAGTGTCACAATCTAGAAGTTTCAATGCTTCAGAGTGACGCTGCTTCAACGACTAGAAACTGCTACAAATTCAGCAAGCACAATATGATTCTCTGCCAAACCAGGATGGGGGGTTTTTGTGTTTTTGTTTGTATGTTTCTTTTTTGTGTTTTGTTTTTTTTGTGTGTGTGTTGTGGGTTTTTTTGTTTGGTTGGTTTTTGTTTGTTTCTTTTTCTGTTGTTTGTTTGGTTTGGGGTTTGGTTTTTTGAGCTTGCAATTCTCTTCCTGCAGTTTTGAGAGTCAAATATGCATTACTTACTTTTTCAGAGTTTTTGCCCCTGATGATGAATGAGGTTGGAGGTAGAAGGGAATCTTATTGAATTTGGGCATATTTTTCTAGAAGGAAACAAATTTGACAAGTGTTAATTTAGGATGAACTCTTATCAGCTCCTATTTCCACCAGCTGGTATGTGAAGCACATTCAGCTTCTAATTATCAAAACACAAGACAGATTCTTAATCAACATCACCACCACAGCCAACTTCTAAATTACTCACACTCCTGAGATGCTTCAGTTTAGATGATGCAAATATCATCTAGCTTTTGAATATAAATTATCATTTATTTCCAAGGAAATTGGATAGTGACAAAAAACTGCAGCGATATAAAGAGTATTCTCCGAGTTCCTGAGCTCCACACTTGAAAATGATACCAATTATGCCCAGTGCTTTGAATTCTTTCGTTAAGATTTTCTGTCAAGTGAGCAAAAATACCTGAATTGGACAAATAAAATACTGAATCTTGAAGCATCCTGAATACAGACCTCAAGACCATTTATTTTAAATACAAACAGAGCAAAAATTTAAAATGTCATTTCAGATCCTGCACAGTTAAATAACAAAACAAAACGTAGCTCCCCTTAAAAAAAAACCCAAACAACAAACAAGAAAAGAAGCAAATTTTATACGTGTGATACTCACATCCACAGTGATGTCAATCACCCATTGTGGCACAGTTTCATTAAGAAGCATAGACTCGGTTTCACCACCTGAATCCCGACATAATAACCTGAGAGGTACAGAAATAACCTTTGTGAATGAAAGCAGTTATTGCAACACGAATTAGAAAGCTTTTGGGAGAGGACTTGCTCTTTTACTGGGCAGGGAGCTCGAGCTTGGTTAGCTGGCCCTTCACAACATCAAACTTATTGGGTGATCACATATTTTCCTCTAAAAAAACCCAGAAAAAAAGCAGCTGCAGGAAGCAGACAGATCCCTAGAGCAGAAACAAGAAGTATCTCAGGAGACTATAGGCTATGGCACAGAGAAATTTAAAACAAACACCACACTGATTTGCTCGTGGATTATGGATGCTTCGCACTGAAGTACAAAACTGTCAGAAGGAGAAAGGTACCTGGCACAAAGCTGCTAGTTACAGCTGGGGAAAAATGAGCTTTGCATGCAGTGTTTGCTAAACCCTCACCAAAAGGAAAGGATAAAACCAATTTTAAGGAGCGTGCATGTACAATGCTGAAACAAAACCACATATTATTTTATAAAGTCTATTTCTTTTGTCAGAGAGTCCTGCAAGCCAACTTTTAGGTCCAGTAAGTGTGGCTTGCTCTCTCCAATGGTGTCTCTTACACAAGCTGTGTAAGGTGTAAGATCCACCAGCAAGGAATGGATCCAACTATTAAGCCCCAGTTACAACATAAATACATTAGTATTGCAGAAAATAAATAAATAAAAAAAAATAATGTGGTTTTGAGCCTATTCAGCCTGGAAAACAAAACCAAGCAACTGACCATCCCTCACCCCTCCAATTTATAATCCACTATGTCAGAAAACACTGAATGCTTCACAGTGTTTTGAAAGATTGGCATTTGTTCTGCAGCACCATTAAACTGTCTCGGGCGTATCATATATCACAGTTAGGCTTTCAATGTAAAATGCAAAGAAATAGAAGGGTAACCAGTATGCACACATTACCATATAGGACCTGTGCTCCTACCTGCCAGAGCTTAGGACTTTCCAACTATAATTTTGGGAACAGAAACCTACTCTCTAGCAAATAGGATCTCCTGTCCGAGTCATTAATGCTCAATGCAAGCACAACAGACCCGTAAGAGAGGTTCTACAAGAACCAAAAGTAGCACAATTTCACCCTAAAACAATACTCAGTTAATCAGTTTGCAGGAAGAGGGCACCCAAAAAGACCTCAAAGCTACGACTAAGAACAATATATGACTCTTGCCCCTGTAAAACCCCACACCTTGCTGATGTTCAAACTCACATCACCAGATGGACAATGCAAAATTATCATAAACAGCTGCTTATTTTACCTGTCCAGGGCACGTCCTGAATGTACAAATGCAAGTATTACATTTTGGTAACGTTCCTGCTCACACAAAGAAAGTGATTGTTCAGCCACTGAATTTTCAGTCTTGAGTTTTCATACCTGAACAAAGTGCGTCCTCCAGCCTCACCAAAAATAACTGGTGTATGTGGTGGCACTTGAAAGTATCCATTTCCTTTCTGGACTCTGTTCTCCTGCTCACCATTCACTGTTGGAAAAAAAAAACAACAACCCACAATGGGAACACTGCACTAGGCCTTAAAATTGGGTGTATGTAGACCAAGAAGTGTATTTTTCACCTATAGTTAATTTATTTCATAAATTAACAAAATCATAAGCTTCAAAAAGAAAAATCCCCATTTCCAACACATAGCAAGTATATAGAAAGGAACACCAGAGAGTAACTACACCAATACAGGTTTGCAGAAGGCTTATTTCAAAAGACTTTGACAGACAGGAAACAGAGCTCATGAGCCAAAACCCCATTACTAGTTTTCTCCAGTTTCTGAATTATGAGAGTTTGTCAAACTGAACAATGCTAATCTTAGAACTCAATTAGAGATTCTGCTGAGGCAAGACTGGTTTTCCCCTCTACACTGACACTACAGAACTCTGAAGGATGTTAGCTTTGCTATACTACCTGGACTTGTCAGATGGCGAGAGGGTTCTAATAAAGCTCAGACCCTTATTTCCTTGAAGTTACTGCATTTTTAATTCAATTTATTTTTCAGCTGGTTATAGCAGTATGGTCTGAAGACACTGAAGAACCTAATTCCCCATCAGATGGATTATTTATGCACCTCTTGAACCATGCAGCTTCTAGTCAGTTCAGTATCTTGAAACACAACATAGAAGTATTTTAAGTGTCTTCCTTTCACTTCAGAACATCTCGATCACACTGCAGCATCTAATTACTGTATTTGAACAGGATGTTGAATTCAAGCAACGCAGGAAATTCAAATGGCAGAGTCTCATGAGGTGAGTAATTCCTTAGCCTTCTGACCAGCAATACATGTAGTGTAAGAAAGGTCAAAAATTCGAATCAAGCAAAGAAAGCACATAAGAGAAATTGTTCCTTATTAGTAGGGATGAACAGGATATTGAAATTAGAGCAAGTGAAAAAACCTACAGTTTAAATGATTTCTTCATAACAGCTCTGTTAACAATTGAGATGAACAATACTGCACATATATACACATATATATGCACATTTAAGTTGTTGTCTTTACATAAGTTTCAGTGTCCAACAGGCACACTTTATCTTCTTAAATTTCTGTTCAGTGTCAGTTTTATAACTGTTATTTTTACAAGGGAAACCAAAGACTGATTCTGCAGTGAATATTCAAAACATTTCACTGATCTACAACTATTCCCAGAAATAAGTAGTGCAGCATCAGCATTCCAACAAAACAAAAGCCTGAGTTGTGCTTCTCATACATTGTCTGGCTCTCAAGCTGTAGACTGTCAATACACAAAGCTATGACAATCAGCAGTGTTATGCAGAAAAGCCAGCCAAGTGCTGTGACCCCTCCATGGGGCTCACTTTTGAAAGAAGAAAGTAACTAACACTTGTCACAGAATGGCAAGATATTGTAGAATCTACAGTTTTCTTAATTGTATTATCTGTAGAAAGTTATTTCTTAATTGCCAAAGACAAGACTTTTCAGTCAAGGTGAATTCTTTTCAAGATAATCCACGACTGTCAGAGTTACACAGCCTCTGTTATTGTGCCACATTCACCCACTATCTTACACTTTACATACCTGTGGGTTTTATCTCATGCCTGACTAGACTTAGCATTACTACCTTAAAACACTAAGATGGTTTTATACAGACCTACCCCATGTATTATACTAATAGCCACTGAGTAAGGTTTTTTTTTCCTCACTAAATCTTTCTTTTATTTTGTATTGTTCATAATTCCTAGAAACAAATTGGAATTATGTCAAGAGAATACTGGCTAATGTTGCATAACTACTGCTCTTTCCTGTCATTATCTAGGCTGTTTCTTTTCCAAGTCAAGCCTCAGTTTTGCCAGTAATTGTTTTCCATCGAGGCATCGTGTTTCTGTAACTTCAGAGTCATCTAGTCACTTTTTTTGTTTTCAGACAAGAGTTTTTAAGATTTTTGCTGATACTTTCAGAAGAAGAAAGCTACTCAGCAAATTTTGGTGTAATATAGACAAGAGACAGATGTAAGAGAGCAGGTCAAGTTGCATCTGTTAAAGAAACAGAAATCTAAACAAACAGGATGGATGAACAAATCCTAACAAAGGAAAAATACTAAAATACTAACCATGATTTATTTCATTCTCTTCTTCATCCATTGGATTTATATGCGTTCTAGGCCAATACTCCAGAAGTGCTTGTAGCAGAAGCCCTCCAAGGTTTACTGTCAAGACACAGTGAGTCAGAACGTGTTATGTAAAAACCATAGGCATCATAATATTCTCCATTTGAGCCACAGCTGAAAACCTGCCCAAGATTTTGAGTAGTTCTGTTTCCAACGCAATTCATCCACACAGAAATCTGCTTATCACAATCCCAAAGCTGTGTGTTACACTCTTCCAGGAAAAAATGATTTTAGATTCACTACTGTTGGATCACTCAGATGCTGTAATATTCTCTAGATTAGGTGATAGTTCCAAGTTTAAGAATATTTCTTTTGCCCTTTTGCTTCTTAAAGGTTTGAAACCAAGTTAAGTAGAAAACCTGAACATGACTGAAACGTTTCAGGAAAAAGAAGTTAGTCTTGAGAAAATAAGCCCTAAAATCCAACCAGCTGCTGACATGTGTGGCACTGGAATACTCTGAAACATAAATACTTGAATTTATTCTGTTGTTTTCTTTTTTTTTTGTCTCAATAAAACACTAATATTAGTTAAAACTTACATTTTGGATCAGAACCATCTGGACTGCTAAATCCAGCATCCTTTGCTGAAACCCAGGCTGCAAAGCAGTCACTTTCATCCAAAGTAATTGTCAACATCTGTTGGAAAGAGACCACCAGGGAGAGGAATGCAATAGTTGGGTTTGGTATTAAACAAGTCTATAAATTAATTTTTTTCTTACTTAGCTGGGAATACAGAACAAAAAAATTTCTAAACTCATTGATAGCACACTTTGTTTACCAAACTGTATTAATTAATAATTGGTATTGGTGAATTTAAAGTGAACATACCATGAGAAAAAAAATTGAAAAATAAAAAAAACATTTAAAAAAATCTGTTATTCAGATTATTAAGAACTGAGGTAAAATTTGCTGGTTTGTTTCAATATAAATCTAATCCATCAGATAAATGATGATGATTTCTTCAAAATGCCTAACACACTAAAACCTCTGTCAACAAACAGTGTATGAAAATAGATCACATATGACATTAGAAAATAGATTAGATATGACATTGGAACCAAAGTTTTAGGAGTTGTATCTCACCCCAGTTTTCAAGTCTACTGAGAACCAGTTTGGCACGTACACCATTTTAAATCTCTTCTTAATTTCTTCTTCAAAATCTACTTTCCCAAGGTCTTCAACTTTACATGCCTGTACACGAAAAGAAATACACAGGTTTTTAAATTCTGATTATTGAGCCATATCGACATCTCAAATCTTTACTTGCCTTTCATCTACACTTGGAATGATCATGACTTATGATTTCTCCATGAGTACTCTGGTCCAGAAACACACAAGTTAAAAGTTCACATTTTTCTCAAAAAAAAATAGAACAGTACTTTGTGGTAATCAATTTTTATTTTTCATTTATTATTCCTTCTTGACGTAGCAGCATCAAGACAGTGGAGAGCTATGGAAATATTACTTCACCTTAATAGACATTTTCCCTGTCACTGAGTTGACAGCTGTCTTCTAGCATCCTGTCATTCTTCCCATCACTACCAGTATTTCAGTACAACTCTCCACCAAACACCAACATTTGTCGCAAACCTAGCAACAAAATTAGCTCAACTACTGCAATGGGAACAGCAGTGAGTGAACTTGTGTGCAGATTCTTTTTTCCTGTTTTAACCTGTTTTATTTTATACTTTGCTTTTTAAAGTTCCTCAAGTCTTAATATCCAAATTCTTGTAATCCATTTGCAGAGTCACCCTGAAACATGTGCTTTAAGCAAAGTCTAAGGATTGTAAACTTGCAAGACTTATTTCCTAAAAATCCAGGAAAAGTTACTGGAAGCACAGACTGAAGGATGTAGCTACAAGTAAGAAAGCCTCCCTCTTTTCTTCCAGCATTCTCAATAAAGAGTCTTTGCCGTAGACGACACATAAGGGATCCTACACATAAGCTGACACTTTGACCTGGTAAGTAACCCCACCTCTAAAGTAAGTATGTGTTTAAACATATCTAAGAGGTACTTCTGAAATCCTTATTAACAAAAGAGAAAAATAATTGAATGAAGGTAAAATTAACATTAGCATTTGACTTTGGTCCTGAGATCTAACGCTGTACTCGTATATTCATCAACTGTAAAATGAAGGAAAGAAAAGCTATTCACATTTCCACAAGAGTCACCTAGATCCTTTTTAATAGAAATCTACGTTCTCCAACTTAATTCCTTTCTTCCTCACTTCAGTCAGTAAGACAGTAAGTTAGCTGAGTGTGCTTTACTTCATTACTGAATCCTGGCTGGAGGTGTGCATAGCTCAAGATGAAGAAAAGATCTAGAATTTCAAACAGGATTTTGCAAGCGAAGAATCTGTTGACTGTATCACTGATGTGGGATTCCAGTCCTTTCTCTCTGCACTCTTTTCCTTCTCCTCTGACCTGTCATTAGGTGAAGCAAGATAAAGCAATGCCACATCAAGTCCCTCTCTTCTCACATGAGCAAGTAACATTAGGCAGGAGCCACGCTTCCTTCTGTTAACCTGTGCTTCCAGTTCTGCCTTCCTGCATGCTATCTTGCCAACTAACAAGGCTCACAGTGAGTTCATGCTCCCAGAATAACCCAGAGTGTTGGCCAGCACAGTTGCTTGGGATCCATGGGTTTGTAGCAGGAACTGGAGCACAGGATTCCCTTGTGCAGACTAAGCTTTCTTGTGCTATTCCATACTGCATGGGGCAGACATGCCCATGAGCCTCTACAAGCCCTCTGTGAAACAAACTCCATCAGAACAAACATTATTTTCAAGAGAGAACTCAACCTGAATTTCAGGTGAAGGAAGATGTCAATAATTCACTGAATTCAGGTGAGTGAAGATGTCAGCTTCAAGTCAGGCAAAGATGCAGAAAGGCTCAGAAATGCCCCCTCCCCTTTCAAGAAAGCAATCTTTGCTTGGGACAGAAAGATGACTTACTTTCTACCATGGGAGTCTCACATGATAAATATATATATATATAAAAAAAGGTAAAAAATAATTAATCATCCAACAGTAAATGCTTAATCCAAAATGATATACTTACCTTTAAGACATCCCAGTACGCCACGTTATTATTTGTGTCTTTGGTTAATATGTGTCTCTTGTCGTTAAGAATGTGGCACTGAATAATACTAGCACCCCCTAGCAAACAAATGAGAATTAAGGTGATTTTTTTTATTTCCCCTAATATTACATTAAAATAGACTGTAAAACACGACATATGTGACTGTTCTTTCGTTTCACTATTTTACTTAAGACTTGGATATCAAGAAGGTTTAAACACTTTTACCTGGAACTAAAGCTAGGCAGATGATTACCACAGTGTCTTAGTTTTGGTTGAAATCACAGTATTAAGCACCTAACCACATGAGCCAGTCTGAAAGATCTATTATTTTTGCTAGTGATAAAAGATTTTATAAGGTACTCTGGAAAACAGCTGTTTACCTTTTATAACTTGGTCAGGCTGTGTACACAAAGGTGGTATAGGATTGGTACAATCATTATCATAATCTCCAGATGCTCTAAAATTATGAATTCCCTTCAAAGTCTGAAGAAACAAAGAAAATAATGACTCATTCATAATAATCTATAAACTTTGCTTTTATTTGTGAATAACAGCTGCCAGTTCACACTGCTATTTAGATGTTAAGTGTCCAGTTCCGACTAAGATAATTTATTTCTAAAAGCAGCATAAATAGATAGCAAAGTACTTCAAAGTTTAAGGTCTTTTGATTGATTTTAATATCAGCACTTTATGATTTGTTTAAAGAAAGCTTACAGATCACAGCAAGTCACAGTCAAATTGCAAGCAACATTCCAACAGTTCCTAAACCAAGATTGCAAATCCCATGACTACTTAATTGAATTCACAGAGTGTAAAACATATCACTTACCCATTTATTCACAGAGGATTTAGTTGTTGCAACCCAAAGTGCTGGAGGAGGATCAGCTGATCTATCAAGTTCCATCTAAATAATGAAACCACAGATACTTTCAGGCATGCTTAATTTTCCTTTGTTTAATTAATATTTGCTCTTTGTAGGCCTGCTCCCGTATTTGGATGCATCTCAGAAAAAGCACTGTTTCAGTTTACTAAAGAAATACTAACTTTAAATGCAAAATAACTAAGCTGCAATTTTGGAAACTCCAGAGAAATTGTTTCAAATATTCAATAAATAAATTCTGAACATGGGCAACAGTAGATGCAATGTGTCTAAACACACAGTATTTAAAGTTGCTTCTAGCAAATCTTATCTAAGGGACAGTTTGATCAGTACAGTATTTTCTGAATTACTTTGCATTTAGATACTTCACAGGGTAAAAAAGAGAACATTAAGAAGTTCTGAACTAATTAAAAAGCAGAATTTTAAACACTTGGCTCTGCTGTTACATTTCTTGGACAATAAAAATCACGCAGCTAAGATATTAGAGATCCCTTCTGATCTTTGTACAGCTGACCAAAGCTTTCACTTTTCATTTTGAACTGAAATTTGTCAGATCCTGACTTTTTCAAAACTACATTAATATAACTAGGATTTTATCTAAACATACTGAGCCAGAGTTCACTCAGAAAGCCAGGTTGCTTATATAGACTCATAGAATTGTTAGGGTTGGAAGGGACCTTCAAGATCACCTAGTTCCAACCCCCATGATAATGTCAGGGACACCTCCCACTAACTAGATCAGGCTGCTCAGATCCCCATCCAGCCTCGTCTTCAAAACTTCCAAGGATGGGGCTTCCACCACCTCTCTGGACAACCTGTTCTAGTGTCTCACCAAACAGATATACCTGCATCTGTTTCAACTCACACACTCTTTATACACCAAGATGTTCCAAGGGCACATCATCTGGAGTTAGACAGCAAAAGCACCCGTCCAAAAAGAAGTTTCTTCAAAAGACTCAGTCTTCTGCATGCAGTTTTCTCCAGTTAAGAAAAGACCACGTTTTCACGTTCAAAAAAACCACAATAAATTTTACTCCTGGTTCCCACGAGTATGTAACACATTCTGTCAGAGTCCTGTGCATATATATTGCTGCTAAGAAACATCCATTGCTGTCAAAAGCCTTGGCCACACCAGCTTAGTTTCAGAAAGTTGTACCAGGGTTTGGTAAAAACAACTTGTCATGTCTGACGCATATTCAATTTCAGTAATATTTCAATTTGCATATTTTAAGTAGCTGCCAGGCATTTATCTTCTTCAGCCAATTAAGTTTCAGATGTAATTCAGGAGACAAAGCCAATATACTGAGGATGCATCATAGTAAACACTTGTTACCTGACATGCATTCCTCTATCAGCTTATACTTCAAGGCACTATTTCATCAGCCAAGATGCAATAAACACAATCACACTTTTACGCTGTGAGGGTGACCGAGCACTGGCACAGGTTGCCCAGAGAGGCTGTGAAGACTCCATCCTTGGAGACATTTAAAAGCTGTCTGGACATGATCCTAGGAAATCAGCTTCTAGCTGGCCCTGCCTGGGCTGGGAGGGTGGATTAAATGACTTGCAGAGGTCCCTTCCAACCTCAACCGTTCCGTGATTCTCCGATTTAAACTCAATTACCTTAAGTACTGGAGCCTTTTCTTCACAGATAAGCACGCGGATGTCAGGATTTCTTAAGTCTGTACAATAAATCTTTCTATCTCTTCCTCCTGAATAAACGTGAGTGAAGGCTTCATTGACCTGCAGAGCCCAAACACCTTCATCATGGACTCGATACGTGGCTATACATCTCTGCTGCCCAAGGGACCACAGGCGGATAGTCCCATCAGAGCTGCCTGAAAGACACTGAGCAACAACCATCATAATTAAATCAAGCAGGTATTTAAGTCTTTTAAAATAACTGTTTCCATAAAGTGCTTTCATAATTCTTATGGTTATATTCTTTCCGTTAAGATGGCGCTAAATGAAGACTGGCAGTTAACAAATCTAATCACAATCTCCACTTTTATGCAAACCACCTCCTCCATACCTACATGGAGCTGTAATAAAATTGAGCTTTCATCCACCAGACTCCCTCAATCAGTAAATATCTGTAAAATACTTGTGAAGCTACCTTCTGTAACCTATGGTATAAAATAATTCATTTGAAAAAAGAAGACTACAGACATTTCTGCATTCTGTAAAATGCCTTTGTCTCAAGGTAAAGCACATACCTGGGTGCCATCTCTGTTCAACAACAGAGCTTTTACATTGTCCGTGTGCCCTTTGAGTTTCATTAGTTTTGCACAAGTTCTTGGATCCCACACCCTTAGAACCTGAGTAAACAGACATTGGATAACCAGCATTAACATTGTTCTTCACAACAATGCATTTTCTCTACAGAAGGTTAAGTTTTTCCAAATAAGCTGACCCTTATTCCCAACACACAAATACCTATCACCAAAAACTTCATTAGAACAAGACATAACTAACTACATCTTATACACCTCTAATAATCAGAAGATACTTTCTTCACTTGATTTTAACTTCATTTGTTCTGGCTTTTTCCTGTCTTACAAAATTAAAGAATGGAAGGGACTGGAACCAGGATAGTGTGATGTGGGTAAAAAAAACCAAAAAAAATATTCTGAGAATCCTCTCAGGTGCTTTGCTGGCATATCCTTTCCTCATTTTTATATGGACTTGGGAATAAAATTCTCTTGAGGTTAGATAGGTAAAAAAACCAACTTGCAGGGGACTTTAGGGTGTTTCAACTTCCTTGACAACAAAGAGCAGGGGCTGTCTGTTGGGAACACTTGAACTTCATTAGCTCACTTTATTTCCCACCTCCTGCAGCACTCTTACAAATTGCTGGCACCACTTCTTTCTTACTTGTGGCAACAGCTTCAGTTTTTACAATCATGTGAGTCAAGCACCCCCAAAATCAGAGCTCTTGTGGTGAAATGCAATGATCTCTGATAGAGAAAGCATTATACAAGATGATCCAACTGTCTCTTCTGTGTATTAAAGCTATATGGATACATATACATCTTCACACTGAGGCAGGTATTTGTATCCTACACTTAAACTACCACTTAAAAAGAAGTACCTACCCTCACCATTAAAAAAAAAGCAACAAAGGCTGCTACAGACATGGCATTGAAAATGAATAAAACTATCTCTTTATATTAAACTTTCAACTGAAGTGGAATGAGCCTTACCAGATTTTTTCCTTACCTTTTCAGTGGACCCTGATACAATAACTGTTCCCATTTGATTCATTGCAAGGCTGTAGATAGAGTCTTTGTTCCCACTCAGGGAAGAAGCTATTTGAAAACAAAATTCACATTTTCAATGTTAATGCTGTCATTTGGAAAAACATACTTATTCACTCAGAAATGGTATTTTAATACCCTTTGATACAGGAAAATAATGCCACAAACTCATATACAGAGATGCTTTTAAAAAAAGAAAGACTGCAGACAGCACACTGCTAGGAAAACCACATTTCAATTCTTAGTCTACTGCTGCATAAAAACAAAGTAACCACTCAGACTTATGGTCATGACAATCCTGGTGCTCTTTTGGCACCACAGTTCAGTGCCAGGACCATCTAGGTACTCTTGCTCTTCTCAATCGCTTCATTAAAGAACAATACTTCTGTGTGATCTTATAATACACAACCTTTGGATTTCAATATAGAGATTTTTTTTTCCAAGCTACGTAGCAGTCAAATTCTGTGTTATATATGAAAGGCTCTCCTCTTAGCTCAGCAGAGATGCATTACTGAAGTTACACTGCAGTATTGAAATGTGTTACTTGAGCACGGATGCTACCCCTGTGTTTGTGAAAAACACATGGTAACTCTTTTGCATCACAACTACCATCAGAGATGAGGAATTCTGTACCATCTCCCCTAATCTACTTTTGGATAGATTGAAGTACTAATCCCTCAACCAGGAAAAGCACAGACACAGGAACTGAAAAGCATCTACCCAAAGAGCACCATTAGGCATTCAATCAAGCCTCAAAACCATACGAACGGCAGGGCCAGGAAGGCTGCAACAAACTGTACTGCCAGCAAAAATGTGAAGCTTCAGAGAATGATTTATGTATATTGCAAAAATAAGTTTCTAAGACAGTATTTATGTCCGAATATCATAAACATTTTGTCACTGTGGAAGAATTATGCAGCTTTACTTTACAGTCCTCTTAACCACTAGCTACAGCTATCCAAATGTAAACATTGAAATGAAATCTATTATTTGTAGCCAAAACAACGTGATAGTCTTCCACTATACCCAGAGAATAGTTGAGGGCAAAAAGCAGAACTGAAAACTCTTGAAGGTTAGCACACCATTCAACCATAATCATTTATGAAAGGATAATATAGAGCTATCACAAGCTCAACCACAGGAATGAAAAAGAGAATCTTAAGTGTACAGGAGCAAAATTTATGCCAGAATAAAAGCAAAGCTCAATTCCACCCTCTTCTGGAAGGGACTACCTCTCAAAAGCAAAATTTCTCCATTTAAAAATTTAAAAGTGATGGCTATGCTGACTGAGAGACTCTTTAAAACTCAGCTTCTTCTTAATGCTGGCTTGTGTACATTGCTCCCCTGTAATCAGACAGGAAATAAATGCACAAGATCAATCTTTATCTGCACTCTGACAAAAAAAATAAATCAATATTCTTTGAAAGGACTGAGGAAAACCAGCTTCATTAAGGACATACACTGTGTTCTTCCCAACAGAAACACAGTTAGTGGGGAGCACTAAAAAGAAAGAAAAACAACTGCCCCGCTTCCCCTTTCTTCCCCTTATGAAGCATTGCTGTTCTAACTCTAGAAATGCAAATTTATTTCTGTCATCTTAGAGGTAATGCCTCCCCTTCCCTTTGATCTTGGGCTCAAAACAAGCAGCAGCTACTCAGTAGTCCCCATCTCCCAGTTATGAGTCACTTGAATCATTTTGGTTCTGTATCACTGTTGCAGTGCTCGAGAAATTCTTCCCCCCGCACACATCCCACCCGAGTTTTCCTGTGAGCCAGCAAGTACATCCTTCCTTCAAAAGAATCCCTATTCAATCAGATGACAGCATAACTTACAATTATCACCCAAGTTCAGTGATAAAATAATGCTACTTTCAGCGAGAGAAAAACTTCTGTGAAAAACAAGGCAAATCTATTTAGTTATTTGCAGTCATGTGCTATCCCAATACCATTCTGCAGAGCAACACAGCTCACTAGAAGCCACCTCTCTTTGGAAGGCTATACAGACATGCCAGCCTATGGCTGTACTTGAATGAAAAATCCCGTAGACAGAAGAAATGCAAAACTGACAGCTCTTGGGCACACCCGATGCAGGTTTGGTTTAAGATGCTACCAAAGCTGTAACATCAACACAACTTTCAGAATCAGACGAAACAGTAATTCAAAGAACCACACCCAAAAACCCTATCTGCTTGCCTCTTATTTACAGAATCACACATTCCCAAAATTTCTTTTAAGTACGCTGTGCCAATTCCGAATTTGAGTTTCACAGATTTTTGTTGAGTCACTCCTAACCTATGAATGAAGAAGCAAGTAACCTTATTTAGAAAATTCAAGTGTGGCAGTGGAGCAAGATGGTATGTTCTTTCCCAATGCACACACAGAATCAGAATCATAGAATTGTCAGGGTTGGAATCAACCTTAAAGATCACCTACTTCCAACCCCCCCTGCCATGGGCAGGGACACCTCCCACTAGAGCAGGTTGCTCAGAGCTCCATCCAGCTTGGCCTTAAAAACTTCCAGGGATGGGGCTTCCACCCCACTCTTTGGGCAACCTGTTCCAGTGTCTCACCACTCTCATGGTAAAGAGCTTCTTCCTAATGTCTAATCTGAATCTACCCACCTCTAGTTTTGATCCATTCCCTCTAGGCCTACCATTAGCCAACATCCTAAGAAGTCCCTCACCAGTCCCTCACTTTTTAAAAATCTAAATTTATCTAGTAACTTCATTCTTCTGACAAACAGATTTGATAAATATACCAAGTTCTGCTTTAGGAGCTGTACTGCACTTTTCCAGCATCTGTATAAACAAAATAACCCTTAAAAAACCAGCCAAATTACAATATACAGAAATGTGCTGACAAATAACCTAAGGGGAAATTTCTGCAACAGGTTAGCTGAGGAGCAAAAAGCTCCTGCAGCTGAAGTTCTATCAAGTATCAGAGGATAACAGCACAGTGCATTTCAAGAGAAAATGTTCAAAGAGATCTGTCCTCTACTCTAAATGCCATGACTGTTGGCTGCTCTACATTTTCAGCTATTATATAATGCAACTAATGGACTGAGTGCACACGACCACCACCTTCAAATTTCTTGCACGTCTTTTGTGCACGCACAGAAAGAGGTATCCATAGTTTTAAGTTGATCTCCCAGTTTATGCTCCCCTCCTTCAGTACCTACTTGTTACTGTGTTATTTGAGGCAGTCAGTGCTGTTAGAGTATTTACATCCCAGAGGAATATCTGTCTGTCCAGCCCAGCAGATGCGACGAGTTCTTTATCTTTGGCATATGCCAAGGCTTTCACGTAATCCTACAATGAAGTAACAGCATGAATCAATAACATTATCCATTTGAAGCCTACACATTATCACTGACAGTCTTTCAGATATTAACATACAGTATTTACAAGTAAATGTTTCTCACCTTATGTGTCCTTAGTGTCGACATGCAAAAGCCCTTATGCGCATTCCACACTTTAACAGTAGTATCTGAAGAGGCAGATATCACTGAATTGGAAAGAATAAAGGGTACATTTTAAAGGCTTATAAATTACTTTGGAGTGTATTTGTACTACTGTGATTTGCTTTTCAAAAAGATGAAGAGAATCATTTACAGACACAGGTAAATTTTCATTAAAACATCTACTTGCGCTATCAAATTTATAATACACATCACAAATTAATTTTACATGTTAAAATAGAAAACAATTAAAGCAGCAGATAATGTGATTTTACACACCATTTCTGAATCCTGTAGTTTTCAACCAGCTAAGTACTTACACGTTTTGCCATTGCAGCAGAGCACAATATCATTTACCCAATCTGTGTGATGTTCCATAGATGCTATGTAAGGGTCTTGCTGCAAATTAAGAGAAAGAAAGTTGATAAGATCTCATCACAAATGGAAAAGATTGTGACTACCAGATCCCACTGTGATATTTTCTTCACTTTTCAAACAGATCAAAAGTTGCCTAATGCAGAGTTCCTTAAAGTCAGTATTCCAGAATCTTTTTGTGAAAGAACTACACAGCTATGTAAGTTTTCACAGTATGAACTATATCAAAATAATTTTCCTATCATAATACTTGGCAGCTGTTAAAAGACAGTGTCAGCTGTACACCTATCTTATGAGCATGGTCACTTGGCAAAAAGTAGGTTTAGACATAGGAATCCTCTCAGGACTTACCTTGTGCTGATTGACACTCCATATTCTTATAATAGAGTCTCGGCCTGCTGTGAAGAGTCTGTTCAATGCTGGATCCAGCTGAAGTGCGTTCACCCCATTTCGGTTATACTTCTCCACTTCATCTCTAATCACATAGGAGACCTAAAATACATTTACACAAATCCAATTATGGTATTAAGATATTGACTTGGCCGTAAAATCCTAACATCTCATTTCATCTTGGTGAGGTTCGCGGATAGAAAATAGTAAGAGCTTCAGAAGCATTAAGTCTGTCGGTTTGAGAGTTACCAACACCACCTCAGTCATCTCCCACCCTCCCACTAAAAATAGGGAAGAACGACAGAGAAGACACCAGCAGTGCTATGACTGGACCCCAGAGGATTATCTAATCATTACAACTCAAGCTTAGAGACAGAGAAAGCTTAGTTCAGCTCTCTGCTCTGCACAGATATTCTGGGTGATCTTGGACAACACAACTGAGTTTGCATCTCACTTCCTAAGTAGGTTTCGCAGCTTCCGTAGCTGGGACGACAGTACATCCCAGACTCACAAGGGAGAGGATATGGTCACTAAGGATTACAAATCAGGGAAAGACTGCACCTACAAATTCTACTTATAATACCTACTTTCTAATAAATACCTACTTTCTAATACAGTAAGAAGCACAAATATTTACTGCTGTTTCAGGCAAATTATTCCTTTAGTTTCATCCCTTCTGAGTTTGACAGAACCGTGTGTATAGGTTATTTCATCGTTTTGCTCAGAAACACTAAAAGGAGATTTAAGGAGACATACTGGAAAGGCTCCAGCACTCTCCATTATAACACAATTATGAGGCACTGCAGTTTCTTCAGTTACCCCATTCCCACTGGGCTGACTCGCTCCTGAACGCGGGGTTCACACACTACTATGAGGAAAGCCCTCCCACTTTGAAACAGGAGGGGAAGCTGCCAGCTCTGCCTCTTCCCAGATTCCATAAAATATAACCAGAACATCAGGGTAACATTTTAGACTTGGTATAATCCAATCTGCCCAGAGCAGGAATCATTTGGATACATAAGTACCAGTGTTTTGTAAATGCTTCAAGTAGTCATCTTGGGCTAGAGATCCAAAAGCAATTTTTTCATTCTGATATCTGCATTATAGGAATATGAAGAATGTGTTTTCCAGATCAGATCTGTTACAAAAAATAAACCCAGCAAATTAAACAAAATGTTCAGTGGTCTTTATCAACGAAAAAATATTTCACAGCATCTCAGATTCTACACAAGAACTGACAGTGGGCAACACCACACCCGAATTAGCCCGTTTCAGTGCAGCACAGCAAGAGAACTGATGTTTCTGGAGAGCACACATCCAGGCCTTAGAAACAGCTACAATAGCTCTATAGATCAACACTGGCAGAACAAAATGAAGAGTCTCTTGAATTCTCCTGCCTCAGTACTCTCCATTACCATCAGTCCTTTACAACATTTGATACGTTACGCCCCGATGCTCTGAAAGTGCTTCTGGCTCACAGTCTTTGTTAGCCACTCACAGCCCTTGCAGAGTTACAGTTCTTCCTCCCAATTTCAGACTGTGTCCCCATCTCCAACACTCGTGGCTGTCAGCTCAACTGGGTGCTGGTTTACTGTCCTTCAAAGACACAACCAGGGACGACTGACAACCATTTCCCACTACCACCAGTACTAAAAAATACAAATTTAATGTGCTCTTTATTCCTTTTAATAATTTACACGTATTAATTTACTCAAAAATCTCTTGGTAAGTACTTACATTTTAAGTGAACAAAGAGAGGAATTGTATTGTTTCAGGGTTAATGAGTCTGTGGTAGAACTAAGAGCATATGCTAGATCTCAATACCACTTCAGCACTAAATGTAACATAATCGTTCTTCCTTCCTGTGATAAACTTGACAAAGCAAACCTGCTGTAACAACTCAATTAATAAGGATTAAAATATATTTCTACCTGCTCATTTTTTTTGTGTGTGTAAATACATGACAGTTTTGATGGAAAAATAAAACAAAGATGGCAAAACAACAAAAAAACCCTCAACACTTATAAAATTACCCAGCAGTGACTGCTCGTAGAATTCAACCAACTACTTTTGTCTCTCCTCAGACTTACAATTCCACAAAGATTTATTTCCATTTGCAGAAGAAACAGTATACCTGTCCTGATAAACTATCTTAAAAATCGAAGAAAAAAACAATTAAGAAATCCCTGTTGTAGAAAGAATAGGTAATGAACATTTTCTGCATGTCACAGGGAGAAACTGTGACAGCCAGTTTTTAATAAAGGTGATTCTAACCCAAATTAAGCACGTGGCCCTTAAAATTCTTTTACTATTTCTAATACTAAAAGCACAAGGGGAGAAAATTCATATGAAAGACAATTATTTTGTGGTCAGCAAATGTATTGGACACCACATCAACTTTTCAAATGAACACTGCTGTTTGAGCAGCTTGGCAAGGACAACACAACCCACTTTTCATGAATTGAAAGGGATGACTATGGCACAAAAATGGACTCCGTAACTCCCATCAGAGGCCTGATGACATCCTAGAAACTTTCACTTTGCTTGCATTGAAAATCCTTCATAAATGTCTTTTCTTATTCCAAACAAACAGTGTTAAATGGTCTGCTTTTGCAAACCACTCATTCAGACTGAAAAAAAACCCTATCTTATACATTAAAAGCACTAGAACAAGACACACAGAACAGGTGAACTAAAAATAACCTCACTAGACATTTGCTGGGTACCACATGGAAACTTCAGAAAGGGAGATGAAACACCAGAAGCAACTAGGCTCGTATTCAAACACATTAATAATATATTCACACAGAAAGACAAATTAAGAGTTCCATGGAATCTGTTGAAATGCTTCTCTTAACACAGGGGACTTAAAACGGATCAGCAAAAGCAACAGCAACTTGATTTAAAAGATGCGACACTTTTGGAAGAGTGGTGGAGAACTGGCAAGGTCACCGAGACAAATGGGAAGATTGCTGCTCATCAGCACGTGGTTCTCCATTATATTCTTATTTTTTGGGAAACCATCAGAAAGTGTATATTTAGAAATGTAAGAGCTATTAGTAAACTATATATAGTAACTATACAAACAAATACACAAAGAATAATCAAGTGTGTGTGTACACGCATATAACTAAAACTAAACAATGTTAAAAGCAGCAGGCTTTCTGCCTGAGAAGAAATTGCTGTGCTAAAACTCAACCCTGACCCGCAGCATACACGACTTTATGACTCCCAGTAAGGTCCTGTATTCTGCTGGGAAAGGACAGTGAAGGTCACCAGGAAGTTCTGACTCTTAAGCACCAACTGGCGTTCACTTGGAACAGGGCAGACCGAGAGCTCATTACTGCTTTGTTCACTGCCTAGATTCACAGAGTCAGTTGCAAACCACAAAGATAATGATGACTGTGATCCAGATCACAGACCTTTTATTGCCACGATGGTCTGGGAGGGGCAAGATTTGTGGGATATGAAATATTTTACTAATGACAGAGGCCTTTCACATTTGTACTGCTGTAGCTTTTATAAGCTCCGGTAACGAGTAAGAGCCTTTCACTGTAGCAGTGCACAAACATTGCAAGGTGATGGACCCTCATTAGAAAGAATTTATGGGTTTCAGTACCCTAAATGGATCAGGACTAATCATTTTAATGACTAAAAGCTCCAGAGATAAAGCTCCTGTCAACAGATACATTTCAGCACACAAAGCCAAGTAGATTTCTTACAGGATCTCTGATGTGTTTCCCTGACAGATAAGTGTATCAGCTGATCTGAAATCTTGTTACTCTCATTACAGTACATGTCTCATAACAGATTCTGTCTTAATAGATGGGTAGAATCTGCTTTTTAAAAATACCACCACGGTGAAGGAAACAGTAAAGAGCTGTGCTGTGACAGCACTCATTCCTTCTTTGCAAGTGCAGAAAAAAATTCAAAGATACAAATGCTACTGTGAGCAATTAAAAAAAATTGTATTTCTCAAAATTACCAGAAGAATTCCATAAGATCTGACATGAATTGCATCAAAAAATGAGAAAAGAGACAGTCAACCACCAATAAAAATCCAAATAAATCTATTGCCTTAGTATCTTGGTCGGGCAGATGTATCCTTTACAATAAGATTTTATATTAAGAACATAATGAGACTTAATTTTTATCAGGCACTCCAGGCCCTAGAATAAAAGTAATGGAAGACATTCTGAAGTTTATTTTATCCTTTTACAATGAAATCAGCTTTTTGACTATTCATTTGCTTCAGTGTTACATATAAATTAAATATAATAAAACTAGAGAAGTATTATATATAAAATAAATATAATTGGACTCTTAAATATTGGAGGTATTATATAATAGAGTCGTGTAGATGTAGTGCTTAGGGATATGGTTATTCAAGGTCTTGTCAGTGTTAAGTTAATGATTTGACTACTTGATCTTAAAGGTTCTTTTCCAATCTAGGAAATTCCATAATTTATAATTAATATATTTATTATAAAATAGAAAAATAATATAGATATAAAAGCCAGTAAGTTACAGCATACAAAATCTAGTGTGCTTTTAATAAATGGCACTACCAACAAAATCAGTAGCTGAAATATATTTCTAACTGCAACGTTTTCTGTTCCACTTTCTACTTACTGTCCTAATGCAGTCTTAGTGTATAAATATGATAAAGTCAGTGCAAAAAGGTCTTCTGATTCCATACAAGACTTAAAAGCCAAAAAGGACTTAGAAATTCATCCAGTACTTTTATAAGAAAGATGCTGACCCAGCTCACATCTGGCAAAATTCCCCGTGTTCTGTCCACAGGGTTTGAGTAGGGGGGTGGATTTATTCTGGCTGGGTAGCAGTTCTAGGAGCAGTTCCAACACAACGCCCCAGGGGCAGCTACTTGAAGTCAAGATTAAGCCACCTGCTGAAAAGTGACTTCAGTCACAGCAAGATATGTGAAAGCTGCAGCATACAGCCAACTCTTTCTCCTCACACAACAGTGTCTGACACACCTCTGTGTCCCCATTTCCTTCCCAAATCAGACAACCTCACTACTGCAGCCTTCAGACAGCCCAAGAAACACCAATAACCTACCACTGAACATTTCTAATTATTTAAATATGTCTGGCATTTAAGTTCTTGCCCCCCCCCTTTTTTTGTTTTATGCATGGAATTTCTTCTGAGGCCTAAAAGAACTATTCTGCTTAAACCTTTATAAACACACAATTATATGCAGAAGCACCCCAAACTATTTTGGATGGTTCTGCTTACCCGTAAAACAGGTGCATCCAAGATAATAATAGTTCTGATTTCCATAAACTTCAACTAACTCTCCTGCCACATAAGGAATCAAGTTCTTCCAGGCCTGAGAGCTTCTTTGTAAAAAAGCTTCTTCCCCTAGCCTCATAGCTTTGGAATTAAACCCCCCCCCCCCCCTCCGAAAGCTTGGAGTAGAAGCAGCCTAAATGCTCAGCCACAGGGAAGCAATAGAAATCATTAGTGGTTTCAACTTTCCATCAGCAGATGATGGATACAATTAGAATTCCATTACACAAACAAAATCCTGTCTCAAACCAAGCAGATGAAATAATAAGGCCACAAGAAAAATACTCAGCTTCTACTCAATGCTTTATACTTATAATATAACCAAAGTTACTCTCTGCAGCTCTAAACTTACACCCTACTGGCCAAGATACAAATCAGAGTAGTAGTATGTGAGATGAAAAAGAAATAAACCACGTAACACAATGGAAGCAGAAAAGAAGGCATCATAAACCAGCACAAAATCACCTGTAAAGACAAGCTTTTGAGCCAAGTGATGTTTGAAAAAGAAACGTAGTAGTAAAAAAAAAGGAAACAAAGTACTCTTTGATGCATGTTGCTGTCAGGTAAGTAATACTTCAAAAAGAAATAGGACTACATCAAAGACATATCTAGTTATCATAGAATCCCCCTCCTTAGGAGAGCAACATGCAAAAACTTGTTTATGGCACAGGCAATGAAGTCAAAAATGGGATATTGTGTTTTGGATTTTTTGTATTTTAAAGAACATCTGAGGGTTTTTTTGCAAGTGAATTCTTTCTACAGTATTGATTGCTTACCTCAAGCATGAAAAACACCAAAGGCTACAAAGAAGTGTCCATCTCCTCCGTGTGATAAAACGCAAAAGATGTGTTCAAAAACTGAATGCACTTCTGTTGGGAAGGATCCTAATGCTATTTTAGGCTTAATCAGTGTTTCTTTTGATCACAGTAGATAGATACAGCTTAAACTTGCCTTTGCCACTGGAGGTAGGCAGCTCTGCACACTGATAAAGTGCTAAACCTTTTCCAGAGTGAAAGCTGTAAAAAATGTTTAAAGTGCTGGTAGTACTACATATATGAACAATGTTGAGGACCAGAATAAAATCATTTTTGTGATTTTTACTGTTAAAAAGTCTTAGCTTTTCCCACGCATTTCAGTACTTCCAGTCTTCACTAAGGCTACACCAGTGTACTTTGAGCTACACATGAGCCCACACCAGGCAGACTGATCGTTTCTCAGGTGAGCTGAGAAAGTTTACACCCACCAGACCGCCTAGGCCACGGTTATCTTTTCAGAAACGCTGACGGGCGCTGGGAAGGGCAGATGGGCAAGGTGCTTCAGCTCTGCCTCCTCCGGGCTGGGGAACCCGACCCCCTTTGGCAGCGAGCGACTCTCCGCCTCGGCCGGCCGGGCCGCGATGCCGAGGGCAGCCACTCGACCCCTCAACGGACCTTGGCCAAGGTGGAGGAGAACCCCTGGGGTTCTGGGGGGGTCTCCCCTTCACCTCAGCGTTGTTGGGAAGGGAAACGGGCGACTGGGTTGCCATAGAAACCCCCGATCCCTTGCCCATGTCCTCCCGAGCTGAGAGCAGAGGCTGCCACAGCCTCTCGGTGACGAGCGGTAGCGCCCCTGAGAGAAGCCCTTCCTGGCCCGGTGCCCTCCCGCCGCTCCCCGCCACCTGCCCGCCGCCCTCGCCCGCTGACCCCACCCCCGCCTCCGCCCCTCTCGCGGGCCGCCGGGACCGGTCCTCCTCCTGCGGAGCCGAGCCGGGCCGGGCCGAACGGAGTCGGGCCGAGCCAAGCCTCTTTCCCCCGCTACGGTCCCCCCTCCCCGGGCCGCGCGTCTCCCTCACCTGCACTTTCCGCCGCCCCGCCGTGTTCTGCCTATGATGCGCCGCCATCTTGCATGTTGACACTCTGATGTCATTTCCGAGGAGGGCGAGCCCGTCCGGAAGTCCCACCCCCCTCCCCTCTCCGAGAGCGCGCAGGAGAGGAGGGGCGGGGCCGGCCCCCGCCCGAGGCGTTGCTATGGGAACGGCCGGAAGGGGCGGGGCCAGGCCGGGGGAGCGGCGAATGGGTGCTCTGCGCGCACCGCGCGCCGGGTCTTGCGCCGCCATCTTTTCCGTCAGTGCAGCGGCGTCGGAGCGGCCGGGGGTGGCTTTGGTTGGGGAGCCCTCGCAGAACATCTTGTCCAGCCGGTAATCCGGCACCGCCAGGGCACCGCTAGACCGCACCCATGGCCTTGGGCAGCCTGGGCCAGCGCCTGACAACCCTTTCGGGAGGGGGAAATTGTTCCTCGTGTCCAACCTAAACCTCCCCTGGTGCAATCTGAGGCTGTTTCCTCCTTTTATCCTGTCACTTGTTCCTTAGGAGAACAGCTTGGCCCCACCTGGCTCCAATATCAGAGAGCAAGGTCTTCCCTGAGCCGCTTCCTCTCCCTCTCCTCTCCTGCCAGGCCTACAGGGTGAGGTCGCTTGTCCCTTCCGGAGGTTTCTAGCAGACTGGTTCAAAAGAAGGCAGGTGCTGGGCACCAGAGCTGAGGTGCTCAAAGCCTGAGGCAGTGTCTGGCAGGCTGTGCTGCTGAGGTGCTGGAGGCTGTACATGCATATTTGCTGACCTGGTCCCCGCTCTTTTTAAAGGTCTATGGTGGGGGACAGGTGCTCAAAGGTGAGGTTCTATCTTCCGCTGTGTTTGAGGCTGCCCCGCTGAGCATCAAAGACTCGGACTGCCTTCCCCAGAGGACCAGGGAAGATCATATTGCTTTGCCTAGTGAAAAAGGATTCCTGAAAATGGTTATATGGTGGTGTGAAATGTAATACTATTTTTCCTGAGATGTTCCTCAGCTCCCAAGTATCTCTTTGGCACTTTAATTAATAATGCAAAAGGTGTTCAGCTGCAGCAGTGACCATCTTCTGGGTGAGGAGCTTTATGAAGCTGTGTATGGGACTGTCTTCTTGACACACCTGTTTTTATACAGGTTACTGCATTATGGTAGAATAGTAAAGGTGCTAATAGTTAATTAGGGAAAAAAAATACTGTGAGAGAACAAAAGTGTAAAAGGATAAGGAAAAAAGATACATTCAGATATTCACATTCTTCAATGCTGATTGCAACGAGTAGAAGACTTAATGGCCAATTACTTCTGCTAATTTAAATGTTGCTTATTTTGACTCCGATTGCATTCTCTGAATTCAGTCTCCTCCTCACAATTACAAGTGATTCTTAAATGAGATCTGCCTTGACCAAAGTCCTTCTGTAACTGCAGTATCTCTACTATTTTTTCTTGTTACAGCAGTGGAAAGCATATAATTTAAGGCAACTCCTAAGAAAAATGTGAGATGCCTTTACTGTTTAATAAATTTCTTGTTTGTTTGGGGTTTTTTTGAAGATACTATTAAAGCTGTTGTTTGTTGTGGGTTTGTTTGGTTTGGGGGTTTTATTTGTTTTGGGCGGGGGTTTTGTTTGGTTTTTTTTGTTCAGAGTTTAGTTGTGTGCTGGCTTTAGGCCACTGGTAATTTTCAAAGTGTTTCAGATGCTGTCATGCATAAATATGTAATTTTATTGGATTCTGGACTGGAGAGGAATGAGGCAGCATGAAGTTTTCTCTGCAAGTAAATCCTGAGCAAAGTGCATTGCTACATTTCAGTGTGCATTAGTCCATTAAGAGGTTGATGACTTTTCATAATGCAATAATTTTCATGCGTACTTTGAAGTGATTTCTTGTTTTCTCTTAAAGAAACTGAAATTCTTAACTTGTTTTTGTGTGATTCTTTGATAAAATGAAACAATAATGTCACTCATAAACCCTAATCATCATTTCATTATACATAATCGCCGATGGCTTATTCATTTAGTAAAGTTAATGTTCTGTCTTCAAGGGCAGTCGTCATCTTTTGTACATTTAATTTAAGATTGAATTTATTTACGGACAGAGAACCTTCACTTTTTACATTATTATGCAATTTTAAAATTACTTTTCCTCCCCCCCCCCCCCCCCCCCCCCCCTTCCCTCTTTTCTCTCCTTTGCCTCTTCGTTTTTTTGATTCTTCTTATTTGTGGATTTGCTTTGTGTTGTTACTATTCATGGTCAATT
>WTSP01014441.1:44353-126314 GCA_025331215.1 Actenoides lindsayi | reverse complement strand
CGCCTTCTTTATTATTTGCCAATTTTAAAATTACTTCCCCCCCCCCCCCCCCTTTTTTTTTTGTTGTGCACCAAAGAGCTTTTTGTGGTTAGTCGATGCTATTAATATTTATAATGCAGTGTTTCTTCAGCCTTGCAGGTTAACAATTGATTAATTTAAGGGGAAAAAACATGCAGTGATCCCACTGTATCACGGAATAATTGAGGTTGGAAGGCATCTCTGGAGATTGCCTAGTCCAACAGAGATCACATTTACTGAGGGCTGATAAAACGATGAATATTTCAATACTGACAATTTTCTGTGTGTATGTTTACCAAGACTAAAATAAAGAAAATATTGTGCAAAAAATATTGTAAGTAAGGTTTTTCTTTGTTGTTCAGTAAACCTTTCAGCCCATCGTGGTGTTTGTGTCGTTTCAGGAAAGTGGTAAGATGATCTAGTTTAAAATGTTAGCTGTTTGCTTTTGGGTTTGGAAGACAAAAAGCATAAGGTATATATGAGTCTAGGGATTCTGTGTCAATTTCCATGAAAATCTAAACATCTTTGGCAGTTCTGAGGACACTGGAATCAGCAAACAGCTGTTGAGCCAAAAAGCAAGTGGCGGAGAACCAAACAAGTCTCAGGACTGAAGCCAGGATGTTGAGAGAGAGAAGTCAGGATGGAAATGCCCAGAATGTAAGTAAGTGTTCAGTGAATAACCACAGTAATAACTGAGAGTATAAATATGGTCTTTTCTTAATAATAGTAGGTTCAAGAATGGTATAGAATTTTTCAGCTTCTTCTGTCTGCTGCTCCATTCCTTCTTTGTGAGGTCTGAGAGCCACAGCTTACAAAAAAACCCCCAAATGTAAAAGGGTTTAGAAATAAGCTGTAAGAATGATTTGGAGCCTGAGAACTGTGAATTACAATGTAAAGCTCAGATGGATTTTTATCTACAGAAGAGAAAATGAAAGGAAACATGATAGTAATTTTCAAATAATTAAGAAGAAATGTGGAATAAACTCATCTTCATAGCGACAGTGAGTGAAACAAGAAGTAACAGGCTAGGATTGCAGTTCAGGAAATTCATACGAAGCACAAGAAAGACCTTTTTTTGGCAGTGAGAATAGTGAAGGTTTTGGAATCACCATCTGTTGTAACAAGAGACTAGGCAAATATCTCCAGGAATTACATCAGCAGAGTTGATGATGTTTTGGGATAAAGCATGAACGAGGTGGCTTTAGGACATCAGTTCCAACCCCGTTTCTTATAATATGATTATACAATTACAAGTAGAAAATGGTTTTCATAAACAAAGGCCTCTTTCATCCTTCAGGAAAACCTGTAATAGGTTCTGTACTTGGGATAAGAGCTACATAAATTCAAGATATGAAGAAGACATGCTTTATAAGACTAGGTGATCACTGAAAAAAAAAAAATCCTCAAAGGACACAGTAGATTCTACAAAGCTTGAAACCAGAAGTATTATAGCTTATACATAATTTGTGGGCATGTCTCAGATGTAGCTGTTTGAAATGACTCTATTTAGTGTTTTATGGGATGTGAAACTTGGTGATCTTAAATCCTATTCAGTTTTACTGTAGAAGTTTTCATGAGAAATCCTATTCTACGTGTCTGCGTAAGAAAGACGTTCAAGTAATACAACAATACAGGTTGAGACTCCTTTATGTCCAAAATCTGCTGTAAAAGGCACAAAAATATGTTGGCAGAACATATATACGATAAGCACAGTCTTTGCTGTGGTTCCCTGTAACTGCCTTGTGCTGCTGGATTAAGCCCTGAAAAGCTGCAGAATATCCTCTGGAATAAAATTGTGATTTTAGATGACAGACAGGCAGATCCTCAGCCCTTCTGCATTATTTTTCTTGCACTCGAGGGAATATTTGTAGATATCTAATGAAAAAAAAATACTGCAAGTGAGTTTAGAGTTGTTCTGGATTTGACTGCTGGGTGGGACTTTGTGAGAGTTCCTTGAGTCCCTAAGGCAGCTGGCACATCTGAGCACATAACTACCAATTATTGTAAGCAGGACTTATGGAACCGGTGTGATGGCAGCTGGAAGTAAAGGAAGAAACTAAAATTTCAAGCCATTTTGACAAATCAGATATCCCAGCTAGCTACTGAAATCCAGGAGGCTTTGGAGAAAGAAGACAAATTATTATTGCATCACTAACTTTGGTTTAAATTGTCTTTTTAATTTTTTTCTTATTTTCTTCTGTTTTAATTTGATTTAAATGTTTCACCATTAACTTTGTTTTTAAATTTGCTTTCTCACGTTAACTACTAAATACTCTACTCCAGTTCACTAACATACATGTTTTGTTTGTTTCTAATTAGTAAAGCCAATTTGTTAATTTTTGTAAGTTGCATTCTTGACATGTTGGAAGTTTAGACTTTTAATCTTGCAGGGAGCTACAGTAAGAAATAGATATGAAACCAAATGGCTTAATCTTTGCTACTGCTCTTGCACTTGTTTCTTGCTTGTGTTTGGAGCCCCACAATAACAGGTGAGATGTAAAGAACAAAACTACCAAGGAGGTTGCATCAGAAATGCTGGAAATCTTTCAGAGAGTGTAGCAGCAATATTTTGCAGGCTCTTAGCATCTTACTTTTGAGAAATATAAAGTGCTTCAAAAGTACTAATACTGTTTTGCAGAATACTAGGAAGAAACAGATGGAATAACTTGAACTTCAGGCACTGAGCTAATTTTCAGACTTCTTCAGTGTACATTAGGTCATCAGGCAGAAAGCTACTTTGTGTAACAGTGTGTTTAATGTGTACTTACCATAAAAGCTATTTCCTCTAATTCTGTAAAGCCATTTAGCTATTTACCAAATACCAAATTTCATGTCCATGTGACTGATTTCATTGTGCTGCATGAAAACAGGGAAATGGCAATCATATAAATTATTATCTTGATAAATACATTGTCTATTTTACACTGTTAGATTATATTCTAAGAGGGCACATCTTTAATTCATCTTGGAGATACTTATTAGCCAGAGACCCTCATTTTTTTCTGTGACAGACTCCTGCCTTTTGATATTTTGTATAATATGTTTCTCTGTGTGTTTTGGTTTCACTGTATCTGTAATATTTAGTTATCCATCATTTCAAGTATAACAAAGACGACGTGTTTCTTCACTACCTGCCTGGATCTGTTCCTGCTCTGGCAGGAGGGGTTGGACTCGATGATCTCCAGAGTTCCTTTCCAACTCCTACCATTCTATGATTTGTATCAGAAATAGTATGGCCAGCAGAACTAGGGAACAGATGGTCCTCCTGTACTCTACACTGGTGAGGCCACACTGTGAACACTTGGTTTGGTTTTGGGCCCCTCACTACAAGAAGGACATTGAGGTGCTGGAGTGTGTCCAGAGAAGAGCAGTGAAGATGGGGAAGGGTCTAGAGAACAAACCCTGTGAAAAGCAGCTGAAGGAACTGGGGTTGTTTAGCCTGGAGAAAAGGAGGATCAGGTGAGACTCTCTACAACTCCCTGAATGGGGGTTGTAGGAAGGTGGGGGTCAGTCTGTTCACCTCAGTAACAAGTGATAGGACAAGAGGAAATGGCCTCAAGTTGCACCAGGGCAGGTTTAGGCTGGATATTAGAAAAAATTTCTTCACAGAAAGGTTTGTAAGTCTCTGGAACAGGCTGCCCAGGGAGGTGGCAAAGTCCCCACCCCTGGAGGTATTTAAAAGCCATGTAGAATTGGTGCTGAGGGAAGTGGTTTAGTGGTGACCTGGCAGTGCTGGGTCAGTGGTTGCATTTGATGATCTTAAAGGTCTTTTCCAACATAAACGATTCTCTGATTCTATGATTTCCTTTCCCCGCTCTCCAGAGATTAAGGTTTTGCTTTCAGGAGGGTATTTTGGTATCTGTGTTCATATCTATTTACTGTTGTGTGCACAGTTGAATTTTCTGCATTTTGTGGGGTTTTCTGTGGGAGACAGTGGTTCGTATTTTGTGTTTCTAATGCAGGTTCATTGGCATCACTCTGTGTGTCTCAAACTCACTTGGGATCAGTGTCATCTAATGGGCCGTGAACCACAACCAGAAGATGCAATAAGCTCCATAACAGCAGTTGTGATTTGTCTCTGTGAGGAGCTTTAACCTAAAGTAAAAGAGTAAAAGGTACTTTATATCAAATTCAGTGGAGTTGTTGCTGAGTGGATGGCATGATCCAGTTATGGATTTCATTACTTTGTTTTGCAGGATCCACTTCTTGAAAGTGTGAAATGTCTTTCTCAGGCTCAAATAACTTCCTTCCAACTGTTACTGTTGAAGTTACTGGATGTTTTTAGCATGGAAGGAAAGCAATGTTGATTTTTTTCCATTGAATTTTTGATAAATGTGTTTATTTTCTCTCTGCAAAACACTCTTACTTAAGCTTTCTGTGCACGAGTGCCGTGTGAATACTGGAGAGACTGTTGAACACCCCAGCATACAAATTTCAGACTTAGATGTACAAATACCTCGGTTGGCGGTAGTAACTTATTTGTCTGAAATTTAAGTTCCATTTCTTCTTGTATCTGTCTGGTATTTGTGTCTATCTTGTAATTTTGGCTCATTATAGACATAGTATCTTAAATATACAGATGTGTCTTAAAGGGGGATGTAGCGAGAAGGAGGATTAGGTTTTCAGTGATATGAATTGCAGGCTTCTCACAGATAATAGGTGGTCCTTTGTCAGTGAGATACTGAGAGAAGGTCCTTATCAGATAGGAAAAGGAGGGAAATGGGGCTGGATTTGTTAAGAAACAGCAGTCTCATTCCTATAAGTGGGGGGAAAAATAGGAAGAGAAACCTTGTGTGAACCCTTGTCCCTCTGAGACAGAGGCACACGCTGTGTGTCTGTTATCCCTCTGAATTAGGAGACATGGATTTCTAGGACTGTACCCCAGAGTATTTCTCTGTAGTATATGAGAGTATTTCCCTCTTATAGCAGATGAGGTGGCTGAATAGAATTTAGGGGACTGTGCAGTGTACATGAACTGTCAAATGCCTTGATATCTTTAATGACCATATTTGTCTGATCGGGAATTTAAAGCAGCATCTAGTGTTCAGAGTTCTGGCACTATCACAAGATACATTTAATTATGAAAAAAACCCTGGTTTTTTTCATAGCTCTTGCTATCTGCAAGCTCTTAGTCATTAGACTAATGGTGGTGTACTAATGTTACCAAGAAAGAATATTATTCTTGTCCTCTGGCAATAGAAAGGAAAGAGTACTATGCTGCACAGTTAATGGAAGAGACAGATACATGTCAAGAACATGGAGACTAAATTAACAGAGTAATTTCTGTAATGAACATGATCTTTTTTTAATTAAGCTTCAGCCTTTTTTTTTTTTACACTTTTAAAATTATTATTATTCATTATACTGAGGAATAATGACTGAAACAGGGAAGAAAACAATGTTCTTACTATGAAGCTAGTTTTCTCCCTCCCCACCCTTCCTGAAACTGCTTTACTAATAGAAGAAAGTAAATTTTACATAGTAACACTCAGAAAGTTACTTGTGTAACACAAGGAAAGTTACTTGTCTAAATGTTTTGCTTTTAGCTGCAAGTCCTGAGGTTTTCTTTCACCAGCTACAGGTAAAAATGTTGTTTTCCTTGCTTTCCTCTCTTCTGACTATAGATATTACAGCATGGAAAAAGGGCAAAGGAGTGCAGCTATTTCACTTTTCTGCCTTAGCTCCCTGTGCCCTGTTTTGCACAGGGGCAGATGGATGAAGGAGATACAGCAGAATAAATAAGGCCAGGTAAGAATTATTTTTTGTTGTTGTTTTTAATGCTATTAGCTGGTACAACAGAAAATGTGGCTGCTTCTGATACAGTGCTTTTTAATAGAGCAGATATAGTGCCATTATAGAGCACTGCTGTACAGATCTTTAACATTCTGCTCTCTTAATTGAACTTCTCTTGAGACCGTAGTATTGCTTTCTGGAAAAATAACTTGCACTGGAACTTAAAATGCCTTCTTGTTGCTTGCATCACAAAACAATTAACGTCTTTATTTCTTTAAAACGATCTTTAGTTGTTTCCTTTGCTGATGATACCTACCAGGCAAAGTGTTTGATCACATTTGTTTTTCTGTTTGCATGCATTAGGGCTGCCTGGCTTTTAAAGAGAGCATAGTTCCTTCAGTAGAATTCTTCCAGCAAAACCCACAGTAAATCTCTTGGCATCAGGAAAGACAATAGTATTTATACAATAAAAAGTAAAATAATTTTTGGACAGTAAAGGATTCTGTTACTGTAACTGCAAGGAAGATAACTGCACTTAGCAATAGGGCTTGCCATTAATGTATACCTGTTACTATCCAATACCTGTTGCTAGCAGGCTTTATTTATAACTTTTATTTAAATATAAGCTATTTCAGATACGAGGTTTGCATGTTTTAATGGGCATTATAACATGATGTGATCCTGAATATATTTTGGGCTCTGATCTTGTGTATAAGAGGTAGTATATTTGACTTTGAGATTTTGTCTTTGTAAGGGATAATGAATATACATCCTAGCCTGGGAATAATAAAAAATAGAAAACAAGGAATGAAAAGCAGTAATATGCAACTAATTTCTAACCAAAAGCTTTTAATGAAGGGCAAAATCTGTGCCAATATTTAATATATGCTGAAAAGTTCAAGTGGTTAAAACCTCAGAATGAAACATGAAGCAGGACAGTTTTTGCTTTCATAGGTTTTTACATACATATTTCTGATTTACACATATATTTCCTAACAAAAAAACCCCAAAACCCAAACCTCCTTGCTTTTAATTAATGAAGCAATGATTTCAGCAGAAGGAACATAGATGAATATTTTGGTGATTATTCTTCAAAAGTGCCATCTGCACACTTTTTCCTCTTTTTACAGTATTCCCAGTGAGATCACAAAATTACATTTATTGGTGTCAGAAGAGCAACCGAGCTCCTCCCTCCACCCCTCCCCCAGGCACCCTGATACAAAAGAAAACTTTCTGCGTGGGAGGCACCTACCTTGAGAGAATGTTCTTTTGAATGGGCTGGGGAAGGTGAGAAGATGAAGACATTCTGGCCCTTTGAAGACATAAACTAGCCAAAATTGGCTTAAGAAATCAGTGTGAATCTTTTCCATTTTGAAGGGGATGTTGTAAGTATTTTGGTTTTGCTAAATATTTCTGTACCACGCTAAATGTCAGTTGCTCATTTTCTTAATTTAAATCTGTGTGTGTTTGATCAAAATGTTCAGGGATGTGTGTATACAAGTCTGTGTATATACATATAAACATGTGCTCATATATTTTTAAGTCTTAGATGGGGCTTTGTTTTAGGTACAGGTAGCACTTGCATAAGAAAATATGCCTTTAATGTTGAACTACTATATGCTGTAAACACACAGCTCTTCCTATAGTGTACATATGGCAATATAACGTTTTATTATACATTAATATATTTCTCATATCAATTGCTGCCTACTATTTAGCATGTTGGTTAGTTATATCAGTTTATGCACAGTAGTCCTCAAATGGGCTTTAGTACTATCTAATCTGAGCTGTACTTACCTTGACATAGTGGAATTTCTTTATCTGCACAAATCTGAAATGGTTTTAATCACAAAAATGCTGGTGAGTGAATGTATGTTTGTTTTTTCAGGATGTTGAAGTAATGCACAGTCTAACCTGTTGCATACATTTCTGATTCTGGAAAGAATAAGTGAATAGAGGTTTTTTTTATATTGATATTGTGAATGACTTTGTATATTTGTTAAAATCTACAACAACAACCAAAGAAATAAACAAATCCCACTGGTAGGTATTAATCCAAACACAAGATTTTTGTTGGGGTGGGGGGACAAGTGGGAAGCTGAGACTGGTAGACAAAGTTCTAGGTGCAAGAAATGGCTGTGTGGTTTAGAAACAGCAGGACTCAGTAAAATGTCCACATTCGATTGTACAAAGGACTAAAATCTGTTAAATCTGCTGATAAATATTGGGTGTTAAATAGAAGAAAACGGTGATCAGAGACCAGAAGTATTTTCTCTTTATTGAAACTGAGTGATAGCAGTAGCTTTTTGCAAGGTATTGTACAACACTGAAAAGAGAGAATTCCTAGAACACCTAATTCATAAAGTGTTACTGTGAGCTGCTTTCTCGGTTTTTTTCATTCCAGGTGTACAGTGGCTCATCTGATAGAAAATATTTGAGCTACATATAAAATAGTGTTTTGATTCTTTTTTTTAAAATCACCTTTTATGTGGAATATAAGTTATTACTTCTAATAATGGGCATTCACTACAGTACACATCTCTTGCAGCCATAGTGATGACGAACTTGGCGAGGCTTCTAATATCCAGAATTTTCAGATTACTGCATCCTGCTTTATATGGTGAATGGATTGAATGTAAAGCTTGAAATCTGAAAGAGCTGGTGCAGACCATTTTTATTTTTGCTTACATCCAGTTCTGCTCCTGTGGGTCTTACAGGAAGATGACTCCAGAATGTTAGAGGTCTCTGTTTAACAGCATGGAAAGTTTGGGCAGCTATGGAATGATTCAGTGCAACACTGATACCTGTATCTAGATGTCTAAATGCAGCTGTTTGTGATCTGGGTGTTTAATTCCTCATTATGCTCAGTGGGGATTTAGTTAACGTTGTCACTGGAGATTTAGATGATGCTAAAGCAGCTGTCTCCCTTTGGTCATTTGAGTATCTCTACAGCCTTGGTTGACTATACATAGCACTAGATATCCACTGCCTGTAATGGGAGTTAGGATGCCTTGTTCACTTGCAGGACCTCAACAAAGATGTCTTTACCTGCAGACTATATCCAACTGTAACATCTTTGTGTTTCTGTATATGTGGCCTATGTGCTGATATAAATTTGTGTATTCGTAGCATATTAAAGGGCTACTGATTTTGTTGATATAGCTGAAGAAGCCATCTGTGAACTAAAATTGAAGGTGATGTACATACTTAAGCGTGGTTAAGTACTCCTTCGTGAACTACTTGGAAATATCTGCTTCTGGATGTTTGTTGGTGACCAGAAGTGTTTATTAGATGTAATTTATTTGGACATGAGTCACAAAGGAGAAGTCATCCTTTAATGGGTCAAAATTTTCTTCATCATTTGTGGATGAGAACAGCCATGATGTGAATTGCTGTCATCTATAAGTAATGTAGCAAATTTGGGCTGGAAGACATTAGAAGAAATTGAATACTTAGAGTGGTTTGCCTTAAGTCACTTCAGTGTTTCTCATTACCTTGCCACCCTTCCCCTTTGTCAGTGATTTGAGCTCAAGCAGAATAACTGAAAATAAATTCTTGAAGGTTCTCTGCTAATCCCCAGAAGAACTGTGGTGTTTGTGAATATGGGAGAAGGTGAATAGACATAACCAAGATCTCCAGAAAGAGCAGGCACTCTGGTGCAGAGCGACAAAGCATTTAAGGCACCTGCAAAATTCTAGGAGGGACTAATCTTCCTTTGACATGCAGTTGTGAGGGGGTTGATCCATCCCCCTTGGAGCAGGGGATGGATCTGATGAGCTTCGGATTCCTTTCCAATTAGACCATTTTGTGATGCCATGTAAGCAACAGGGCTGGTAGATATGGAACTGATTTCTGTTTGCAAGAAGTGCAGAGGTGCAGTAACTAAGGTACAAGTCTGCTAATACTATAAGCTATATTCAGCATTGGTGCAGCCTCACCTGGAGTGCTGTGTGTACTTCTGGTCCCCAGAGTTTCAGAAGGATGTGAAGGTTCTTGAATGTGTCCAGAGGAGGCAACAAAGCTGTGGAAAGGGCTACAAGGAGTGTCCCATGAGGAGTGACTGAGGATGCTGAGTCTGTCCAGTTTGGAGAGAAGGAGGCTGAGGCACAACCTCACTGCTCTCTACAGCTACCCGAGGAGGGCACATGGAGAGGGAGGTACTGAGCCCTTCTCTCTGGAATCCAGTGATAGGACATGTGGCAATGGCTCAACGATGCACCAGAACAAGTTCAGACTGGACGTTAGGAAGCATCTCTGAACAAGCAGGTGGTCTGACACTGCAACAGGCTTCCTAGAGAGGTGGTCAATGCCCCCAGCTTGTCAGTATTTAAGAAGCCTTTGGACAGTGCCTTTAGTAATATGCTTTAACTTTTTGTAAGCCCTGAATTGATCAGGCCATTGGTCTAGATTACTGTTGTAGGTCCTTTCCAACTGAGATGTTCTGTTCTGTTCTGTTCTGTTCTGTTCTATTCTATTCTATTCTATTCTATTCTATTCTATTCTATTCTATTCTATTCTTTCTCATATATGACTTCACAGAAGGAATAATAATTGTTCTAATGGGTATTAGCTTTAAGTTGGTTACGATTTCTGTTATTTTCTAATTGTCAGTAGCTTTCTCTTCTGAGTTACTTCTAGCACTGGGAACAAACATATAGAAGGAAAAAATGGATCCCCTGTTTTGGCCATCAGAAACTAACAACTTTCGACCTTTCACCCGTGAGTCCTTGGCAGCAATCGAGGAAAGAATTGCTGAGAAAGAAAAGCAGCAAGCCGAAGTTAACCAGAAGAATAAGGACCAAGGAGCTGAAGAAAAACTTACTCCTCAGCTTGATCTGAAAACCTGCAAAAAAGTGCCATCTCTGTATGGGGATATTCCTGTGGAGCTCATTGGGGAACCTCTGGAAGACATTGATCCATATTACAGTGATCACAAGGTTGAAACTTCCAAAACCATTTTTTTTAAGTTTAGTTTTGTCCACTGACCTCTTAAGAGATTTTTAAAAACTCTATTCAGGAGATGCTGGGTTTTGATTGTTCTGTAGACAGATCTTTGAACATTACTTTTTTGGGCAGGGGTGCTAAGGTATGCCCCACATTATGTAGTGAAAAAGTATTTTAAGGTCCAGTCAGCAATCAGAATTAATGATGAAAACATGATACTCTTGATAGATATGCTTTGATAGCAAATATGTTTTGGGATAGCTGATGCTTTGTTTTCCGGAGTAATTTCTGTGACATCCCTGAGGCTGAACTCACTGTCATATAAACAGTAAATCATGGTGGAATTGCTGACTTACTGCAGATGCTTTTGTTGATTTACAAATATTATACAGTTTGAGGGAGACATATCTCAGATATTTTCAGTACTCTGTACTGTCTCATCATCTTTGTTTATTGTATCATATTTATATTACATATACCCCATACTATTACAAAGTGTTGTGTTGTTACCTCTAGGGGCGTGTAAAGTAGATGCTCTAGGAAGCCCTTCTAAATGAAATGGCAATTGTATGATTGCTTGCTATTGAGGGGGACTTGAGCTGAAGAGCAGATGGTTCCATCCTGTCCTGTGTTGCTGTCTTTTATGTATACCAGCAAGTCACTGGAATATAATAATTTAATCAGAGAACATACAGAAAGCTTTGTTGTTCTAGGTTTTTTTTCCCTCAGAGTAATCAAAGTGACATTCTTGATGAAGAGAAACTAAGACTGAATTGGTTGAAGAAATGTACATAAAAGATACTGAGCTGTAGTTTCGACTTAAGAGATTTCATTTTTTACTTCATGTGGCAGTACTGAACTGCTTGGACCTTAAAGTAGCTTAGAGGGAATTTAGTGTTACTTGATGATTTAGAGATATTTCACAATTAAAATTTTTGTTTTGACTGAAGTCTGTATTCTGACAGTCCTACGTAATATGTATTTTAGAAATAATCTTTTGTAGCCTGTGAAGCTAGCCAAGGATAAGGTAATTTTGAGTATGATTAATGCCATTGTTGCAGTCCCAGCAGAGTATCCTTTAATTACTTTGACCAAGTGAATATGATCACTTGCTCTTCAAGTTCATACCCATTACTACTACTACTTATTCACAGGCAATAATGAACTTTTATATAGCTGCTGTTTTTCTTTCAAAAATGTAGTATCATCAGGTCACAGCTCTCAGGGAGAATACAGAAAAGATTTACTCATAATTGCAGTTAGATATAGGTCTAGGTGCAGAATTGAAAGCCTAAACATTTACATTTCAGGGAAAATTGTGCTTCATTAAAATATTTCATGTAGTATGAATCCTTTTTTTTTAATAGACTTTTATGGTGATAAATAAAAGGAGGACTATTTTCCGGTTTACTGCCACACGTGCCTTGTGTATGTTTGATCCTTTTAATCCAGTCAGAAGAGCAGCAATTAAAGTACTGACCCATTCATATCCTTTTATTGGTTTTCTTTATTTTGGTTTGAAAATATACTGTACCATTTTTGTCATTCTGTTTCTCTGTTCATATTAATGTAAATGTAAGGCAACGATAGAGATCTTTAAGAAAGTTAAGTTGAATCTTGTTTTACAAGAGCTAAGATATTTACACGGTGTTGGTACAAGTAAAAATGTGAAAAGGCTCATCTTTCCACATCAGATTTGCAGATGCTGTTATGAAGCAACATTTAGAGGCTAATACTTCAGATTCTTCCAGAACTTTTTCTAAATAACTACTGTGGTGACAAGCTTGTATTTTTTTAACAAAACAAAACAGTGACTCCCTAGTTATTAAAACATGAAGGATGTGATTTACAGCTATGCTTTGCTGGAGGAGTCTGATGTTATCCTGGGAAATGTATTTCATGCTCAAGTTCAGAAAGTTCTGAAGAGTGCCCATTTCTTATATTTTTTTTTTTTGCAAAAATATAAACCTAGTTGTAAAAATGCAAAGGATTGCAGATGCAAAACCATAGACTGAATAGTTTCTATCAAACATCTGTTTTCATTTGGAATTATTAACTTGTAGAAATAAGTCCTTTTATGGGAACTTATGGCTGACTTTGAATGTGTATTCCTGCTGTTAAAAATTATTAAATTAGCTGTTTGGTTTCAAATGAACCCTAAATGTAAGGCCAATGTTTGTTTTTAAAAAAACAAGGGTGACAAGTGAACTTTCCTTAAAGGATGTTTTTTGTTATGTATGATTTCGTCACGTGTCATGTAAAATTAGAAAGTTTTCTGCATCCATGGAAGAGCATAGGTTCTCTTGTAGGAATGTATATATGGACTCCCAGTTTCAAAGAACACTGGTGATTCACAATTAAGCTTTTACATCTGGTTTTCCTAGGCTTAAAACCCCTGGTTAATATGGGGTTGTGGCCCATTTCTCTTTATTCCATGCTCCTGTTGGGAAGAAATGGAGATTTCTAAAGGTTCAAGTAACAGTAGACAGCAGAGGAAAATTTTTTCTTAAAATTGTTTTCTTTAAATTTACTCATGTTTTGCATCTCTTCTGTCAAACACATTATGTCCCACTAATGTCCTAACTTCCAAAAACATCTCCACATGCAGATAATTCAGTGTTATTTTTAAAATCATGAAGTATATCCAGCTGAGCCAAAGGAAACCAAAGGAATTATTTGAATATTTGTATGATTTATTTTTTTTTTAATGCAAATCAACAACTTTTCTGAACTTCATTGTTTTATATGGCACTTTCCCCTTAACATATTATTCACAGTATTTGTTGGCTTTATTATATTTACTGTGCTATTCAATTGTGTTACCATGGCTATAAGCAAGCCTCTAGACGAGAGCAGCTGGACTGAGTAAGTATCTCTGTTGCCATTTGTTCTCTCCTTTTTCTAAGGATACTAACGTGCTGGACTGAAAAATTTGAGCAATACAGTGATCTATTCCTGGGACTTGAAAAATTCTCAGACACACCTCTGAGGAAGATTCAGGATTATTATTAGTATTAAATCACACAGTCTTTTGTGGAGCTTTAATGCCTTTTCTTAGAGGTTTATACCATATGCCCTTTTCTGTATGTTGGCTAATTTTGCCATCTGGTGTAACACGGAAGGTTGCCCCATTTTTCCTTTTAAGGATTAAGCTTTTTAGAGAGATTGCACAGCAGGATTCTAACTTAATATCTCCCATTCTTAAGCAATAACCTGAATGTCTGTTACGGCCAACTCATGCAAAATGTATAAAGGGATGAATATTCATTCCACTCGTTCTTGCTGTTTCCTGGGGATGCCCTTAGTTCAGCTGTTCACATTAGGAAGTTACCTATTTATAATGTCTTGTTACCTTTTGTAATTGTGCATTGTATCCAGTGTAACATTCTGGAATTAAATCTTGAAAATGTGCCTGGGGCCTCAGAGTTTCTATAATTTTATTTCCTCTTTTTTGGGGGGATAAGCATGGTGATGATAGCTTAATTTTATGTAGAATTTCTTTCAGTTATAGAACATTTGTCAGAATAAATGTATAAAATATGTGAACTTTGCAGGCTAAAATAAGTCTTTGCTATTATTGTTCTGCCAACATGTTGAAGCTTTGAAATTTTCCAGCCTGCTTTAGAACATAAACACAATCTTAACTTTTTCTCATAAGGAAATGTGAGCTATCCTTCATCCAGAAATATTATGGTATGCTTATGTGAACATTTATGATTACAGATTTGCATGGAAATTTTACTAAAATACAGGAAGGCATCCTCTTATACCTCTGATGTTTCTGCAAGCAACAGATGTTTCCTATTTTACTTTTCTACCTTCATCTCCGTCCAGTGACTAAATCATAGAAAATATAGAAATGTGCCTGTATGTGTCTCAATCTCATTAATATTTTTATTTCTGTAACTTTCATATACACTTTCTGTCTCAGATATCCTTTCACTTGCATATACACTGGTGAAATATTGATAAAAATATTAGCAAGAGGATTTGTTTGGAATGAATTTACATTTCTTCGAGATCCATGGAACTGCTTGGATCTTGTCGTTATTGTTATAATGTAAGTAAAACTCGGTTGTTCTTTTACATTTAAGGGACAAACACACAGATAAACTATTTGATATTGCTGGTGTTCTTTAGAGTGGTTGTCATCCTACCTGCTTAAGAGTTACTGTGGTTGAATCACCCTTTGCATATTTGCAAAGAGGAAAAATAGACCTTAAAGGAAAACCTAAATGCAAAGCTTGTCTTAGAACTGTTTGATTGTTCTCAATTTAGTACATTTTTGAATGTTATTAAGAGGTGAGTGCATAGACAGCTGAAAGCAAACATGCCTTTTTATATTGTCTTAGTTGTATCCTGGATCGAAAGAAATTCACTTGAGGATGGATCCAAAGTGGGTCACAAGGTGTTGAATGACATGGTGAAAAGTAACAGATGAAATTCCGAGGATGTAAAGTGTTGCTCAAGGAAAAACAGACCTAGCTTTACATACACAGTTAAGGGCTCTGAAATAGTTTTCACTCGTTGGGAAGATGATACTGGAGTTAAAATAGGCAATCCTGTGAAAACACCACTTCAGTGTGCAGTCATGGTCAGAGAAGGAAATAGAAAATGAGGACATTATGGGTAAGAAATAACAAAGCAGAACGCATAGTTATTTCACTGTCTGGCTTGTATTTTTCTTCAGGACTACATGTAGTTTTGCTTCTGATATCTCAAAAGATGATAGAATTAAAAAAGATACAAAGAAGGTGTGTATCTTGTATTTCCCATAATAAGAAATTCAGTAGAGTAGAACTCTCATGAAAAAAATACAGAACAGGAAAATGGTTGATGTCTGTGGTGCAAACCCAAAAAGAGAATAAATAATTTTATTTCTTTTTCTCCTACAATTAGAGCTAAAGACACCTAATGAAGTTGTCAGATGGCAGACTAAAAAAGAAGGGAGTGCTACTAAAAAAGAAGGGAATATGTCTACTACTTGTAGGCATATTCCCATAGGAGGTTGTAGAAGCAGAAAAAAACTTGAGTGGCATTCAGAAAGCTTCTGGACAAAATCCTGGATGGAATCACATTAAGGGTTCTTTTTAACGCAAGGATACTATGTCTTGTTCAGGAAGTCCCTGAGCTATACATTTGCTGGAAGAATTAAATCTGGGAAGCGTCACTGCCTTGATTCTAAACTCCTCTGTAAGCATCTGTTGTGGCTCATTCTTGAAGACAGGGTAATACACCAGATGGATCACTGCTGTAGTTGAGTTGGAATTCATATAAAAATCAGCTAGCTAAGTGGACAAGAAATGAGGAAGAAACCAAGTCAGAATTTGCATCTCAAATACAGAATGCTAATCTTGAAAGCAAAATAGTCGTCTTTGCAGATTCATACATGCTTAATCTCAGAGATTTCTGTCATTTAGCATTTCTGAATAGATTTAACTTGTCTTGTTCTAATTTATTAGAGGTGTAGAGTTATTTGGATTGGAAGGGAGCTCTGGATATCATGTGGTCCAGCTCCATACTAAAAGCAGGATGAATTTAGATAAGTTTGCTCAGGACCTTATCCTGTCAAATTCTGTCAAGCCTTAGAGTTTCTCTAAGGATAGAAATTCAACAACCTCTCTGAGGGTTCTTAGCTGATTGTTTAAATAAAAGTTAGAAAGACAGCTATGTAGTCCAGAGTTAACAAATTGTGAACCTAGTTTTGCTCAACTCCTTTCTCCTAAAGAATATTTAGTGTAGTTTTGAGATAGCTGCAACATGTACATTCACATGGCCTAAATCAGATTAGCCTCACTATGAGAGATGTGGTTATGACATTGAAGGTTTTATATTTAGTTGACATTTTGATGGATAAACACTTCCAAAGTTAAGCATCCAAATCCACACCAAGTAAAAACTTGTGTTTCTTTTCAGAGCCACTATTCAAAAATCTCATTATTTTATATTGATACCTAGAAATTGTTAGAATACTAAGTATATGCTCTGAAAAGCTAATTCTTTGCCAATCAGTTATATGGTGGTTTGATTTTTTTAGGTATGCTACTATATCTAACAACACAAGGAAGATTTCAGCTCTTCGAACTTTCAGAGTACTGAGGACTTTGAAAGCTATTTCAGTAGTACCAGGTCAGGAACAACATGTTGTCTTAATGTCTTCTCTGGTTCAGCATTGTGCTATTTCTAATTCCTCTCCTGTTCTTCTCTTCAGTTTACTGGTCATTTTTTTTGATAGTTAATGGGATCCCAAGGTGTGACTGTTTTGCAGTTTCTAGTATCTCTCAGCAGCATTCTAACAGAATATATTTTTATCATCTTTCTTTAAAATGATTTTGACACGGGCAAATTTTTGTATGTTTTTGCTTTTTCTGTCCCATCACTAATATTTAATTTTAATTACTCCAGTGCCTTTGTCTTTTTCGTTTTGTCTTTCCTGAGCAGCACATCCTATTCGATATGTTATCTTTATATGTGTCTGTACCACCACATTTCTGGTTTCACATTATACTTCATTAGCTTAATCCTTTATGGTTTATTTTCCAGAATGCTGACTTCACAATATTTCAGATTTTAGTTTGTTTGTTTACTAACCACAGCCACTATCTGAATTGAGCATACTACTTTCAATATACTAATATACTAATATACTAATACTTTTTTAAATAGTATTTAATTTTAATGTCAAAACTGCCCATCAATATTTTTCCTTTTATATTCACAACTGAAAATAGAGGTTAAATGTACTTTTTTTTTTTTCTCTAATGAAAGACGTAGAAAAAACCTGGATATTACTCTCTGCCTATGTCATATTTCAGATTCAGTTGTGCCAGAGTGGTTTGTCTATTACCCATTTTCACAGAATCACAGAATGATTGAGAATGAAAGGACCTCTGGAGGTCATTCTGGTCCAGCCCCCCTGCTCAAGCAGGGCTACCTAGGGCTGATTGCCCAGGACCATGTCCAGACAGCTTTTGAGTATTTCCAAGTATGGAGACTCCACAACCTCCCGGGGCAACCTGTGCCAGTGCTCAGTCACCTTCACAGTAGAAAAGTGTTTCCCGATGTTCATCAGGAACCTCCTGTGTTTTAGGTTGTGCCCATGGCCTCTCGGCACCACTGAAAAGAGCCTGGCTTCATCCTCTTTGCACCCTCCCTTCAGATATTCATGTACATTGATGAGATTTCCCCTGAGCCTTTGTATTTCCAGGCTAAACAGTCCCAGGTCTCTCAGCCTTTCCTTGTATGAAAAGTGCTCCAGTGTTGTCTTCATCTGTGTGCCCCTTTGCTGCACTCTCCAGTATGTCCATGTTTCTCTTGTACTGGAGAGCCCAGATCTAGACCCAGTACTTCAGATGTGGCCCCACTAGTGCTGAGCAGAGGGGAAAGATCACCTCCCTCAACCTGCTGGCCATGCTTTGCCTAATGCAGCCCATGATGCCATTCACCTTGCAAGGTAACATTGCTACCTCATGTTCAACTTGGTGTCCACCAGAATCCCCAGCTCCTTTTATGCCAAGCTGTGTTCCAGCTGGGTGGTCCCTACCATATATTTGTTCCCTTCCCAGTGTCATCTTTTGCTTTTAAACTGGTGACATCTGTAAGGCATTCTCTTCAAAGACAGAATTCTCTGAGGTCAGCAGAAGCTATCCTTTATTGTAATGGGTATTTGGCACAATGTGAAGTTTAATGTTAATCAGGCACAGAAACCTGTTCATATTCATTAGAGTTTTTAGTGGCTAAGATACCATCTTAATTTAGAATTTTCAAGTCAGCAAAATTGGTTGTTAGAAGGAAGTAATAGCCAAATAAGTTATGATAAGGAAATGTAAGTAAAAATACTAATTTCTGTGCTTTATTTTATTGCATTTAATACTGTGGAGTAATAAACCCATTTACATTGGTGTTAACGTACCTGCAACTGTTGTGTGTTGGCATAATGAGAAAGCTACTGCATTCCTCTTCTCATTTTGCATATTATCAAATCTTATTTTTCTAGGTCTGAAAGTCATCGTAAATTCGCTTATTGAATCTGTTAAGAAACTTGCTGATGTGTTGATCTTGACCGTTTCTTCCTTGAGTGTATTTGCTCTAATAGGCCTCCAGCTTTTTATGGGCAATTTAACATCCAAATGTGTCCTCAATGACGTGGCATACAATGATGCATTATGTAAGGATGCCAAGCTGTACGTACCAAATAATGGAGGTAAATTTTATTCTTTTCTCCCTTTACATAATCTGTGTAACTTCCCATGTATGCCTTGGGTTTTTTTCACCTTTCACATTGTATAGGAAAATGAGCTGTTTATCGTTAGCTTGTTAAAATACAGTTGCAAGCATTTCTCACAACCAGTTATGTCCTTCCATTTGCACAAGCAGTAATATGAAGTCCCTGGGACAACTGAATGGGAGATTAGTGAATCTTGGATTTGGAGAAAGATTAGCAGTCTGTGGCGTAGAAGGGGACAGAGTTTTCTATAAGCATTTGCTTCTTTACCCTTGCACATTGCATAGCGATGGTAATTTTAGGGGTACCACACAGAGAATGTTGTTTTTTCTCCACTTAATCTGTATCATTCAGGGATTTTGACTTCTCCTTTCAGAGATTCTTATTTTTACTGGAGATCAAATAAAATCCTATACTGTGAGTTGTGCAGTTGATAATTTTATTTCTTATAACTTGCCCCAGGGACAGAATTGCTGAGAAACAGCACTGTATGCCCCTTGTTGTGAAAGGAGACTTTCACACAGGTTTGGTCCATCTGGGTGCTTTTTAAAGTGCAGTAATGTATGATTTACTGTCAGAGAGATATAGGAACTGACAGCTTCTGATTTTATGATTCCTTGATTTTCTTTTATTTTTTCCTTATTATTAGATATCTGCTACAGAATGAATAAATCTTCTGAAATCTTGCTTTGTGGGTACAGTTCAGAACCGCAGTAAGTGAACAAAACAGTTTTAGTACTTTCTTGGTTTTTTCCTCTGGATGTACTGAGGTTTTATTTTTGGCCTAAAAGAATGGTGATGATTTTTCAGGAAGGTGGAACATGTGTGTGTGTGGCCTATTAAATTAAAAACAAGGTATTTCACATCAGAAAAAGAATGAACTAAAGTACCAGGATGCAAGCAATTTTATATGTTGCTCACCACTGGTAATATAATGATAATGTAGAAGGATATAAAGGAGGAAGGGAACAGATCAGTAATGAGTTGTGAGATGGTAATAAACTCTCCTCTCCTTATCTTGATGAATTATTTAAAAGTAAACCCATTTCCATTTTCCCCCTCTCTATCTATTTGTTTGCATGCATCCTACATCAGTGGAGGAGAGTTTCTGTCTAGTCAAACTCTGCAGAACTAGAGCTTCTGTCTAGTCTCTCTGACTAGACAAATGGCTTTCTAGGATTGTTTGATATAAAGCAGCCCTTCTGGCAGAATTCTATTGGGGAATAATGAAATGGACTTTCAGATAAACTAAAGAAATCTATACTTGATACAGATGCTGGATGCTTTCAGGTACAATCCAATACTGCAAATAAGTTTAACATTTCTTTTGTGGTTAGAAATGAATGCCCAGAAAACTATAGCTGTAAGAAGATTGGGAGGAATCCTGACTTTGGTTATACAAGTTTTGATAATTTTGGCTGGGCCTTCCTTTCTTTATTCCGTCTGATGACACAGGATAGCTGGGAGCGTCTCTACAGACAAGTAGGTACATTTATTACCTGCTAGAATGACTTTAGACACCAGTTTAGACCTTTACATTTACTAAGAAAATCACCTATTTTAACATTACTGTTACAAATTTATTTATTTATTTTAATTGATGTAAATGTTAAGGAAGTAGCCTCAAGTGACTAAGTTGTAACACCTGCAAGTGACATTGGATGGGAGCAATCCTGCTGTGAATGCTGACAGATTTGTTGGAGAACACACTTGGGTCTCTGATTAATAGTTAAATGTTAATATATAGCTACCAAAGGATTGGGCAATATAGTAGATCCAACTAATGAGCTCACTGGTGCTGCAGGGGATATGAGGACTTTTTACGTACTCGTGTTTCTCTTCCTTTGAAGTCCTGACTCCTCACCAAATCTTTTGGCTCAACATACACACTTTCATTTCAGATAATTTTTGACAACTGGTACTAAAAACGTTGGAGCATTTATGTTTTGATTCAGAGAGTTGAATGTAACTTTTGACAGATACAAAAGTTGCATGCAGAGAACTCTCTGGATCCCTTTCACCTACGCAGTGACTTTGCTAGAAGGGAATTTTCCTCTGTCTTGTTCTGTAATTTTCATATGGTCCACTTTTTTTTCCAGCAAACTTTATCAGCTGAGATTTTTAAAAAATGGATGCATCTTTTAGCCATTTGAAGGTCACATGGGTTTTAGTTTTTAATGCCTCAGAGCTCAATTTTGAGCCATCTCCTCTGCTACCATTAAAAAAAAAAAGCAATCAGTCTAAATATTGCCTCCAATTCTCTAATTACAGCATCTTTCATGATTGTTTAGATACTCCCAGCTTTCATCCTTATTACTGAGTTTTATTATTTTCTTCTGTACTCCCCTGTTATATATCTCAACAGCTGTATTTTTCTTCTCATAACTTCAACTGATTATCATTTGCCCAGTTTACTGGAAGATACTCGTGTAATTTTAAGAATGGATTGTGTTAATTCTCCTCTGCAGTACATGGCAGCATTATGAATGTTGTATGAGATGTTACGTAAAGAGAAAGTAGCGTGTGATCACAGAAGTTTTAAAGAGCTGAAATTTATTTACTTGAAGGCCAGGGGAACTCCTGACTGGATCTATTTCTGTGTAACACAGATCAGAGGTAGATCCTACTGTTGTTTGATGAAAACAGTGCAGTTTATTGACCTTTTATAGTGTATGGGAAAATAAGTTGTTTTAAGTTAGTCTGAAAACCTATTGTGAATGTCAGTTTGTTAAGAATTTATGACAACCTTTACCTTCTGCTCACAGACTATCCGTACATCTGGGAAGTCCTACATATTGTTTTTTATGGCAGTCATCTTTTTATGTGCATTTTATCTCTTCAATCTGATCTTGGCTGTAGTAACTATGGCATATGAAGAGCAAAATAAAGCTACTCTTGCTGAAACACAGGCAAAGGAAAAATTACTTAAGGATGCCCAGCAAATTCTAGAGAAAGAACAGGTTTGTAAATTATTCTATGCAATGTTTTGTTCCTTTTGTGTTCTTCTGTTTGTGAATTAGGGAAATAAGGTCTTTAATTAAATCTTCTTCTTACGATACTTTCTCACATTTCATTTCTTTTCCATGCTTTTCTTCCTTCTATTTTTCTTTCAATGGGATTAGTAGTTAAGAAAGCTTTAACATTTTAAGATTTAGATTGAGCTTCTGTAGTCTTTGGGCTCAAGGTCCTTTGCAAAGCAAGACAAAGAGAATAAAATGATACACCATAATATTCTGCAAATCAGATAGAAAACATCATATCTAAAGTGGCAAGGACAAACTTTAATTACAGTAGCTGATACATAACCCTGCTTTATCTTTCAGTATTGCAGATAGCATTTTGTACTCCAGTCTTTTTACAGTAGTTTGAAAATATTTGAGAAGTAGGAATTGTTAGTGCAAAGCATTCAGATAGCATAATAATTAAACTGTGTATGATCCTAGTCCATGCATTGACATTTGCCTTGAATTAATAGACAGACATTTTGCTGGTTCTTTTACAGATGTTGGTTGTGGGAGAAGGTAATAAGGCCTCACATGTCACATCTGAAATGTCAGTTGCCGAGTTGGAAAATTCAAATGAAAAAGAGGTGAAGAAAGAAAAACCTATTTCAAGACAAAGCTTAGTTTCTGGTGATCATGGCAAAGAGGAGAATATATTTCATTCACAGCCTGGTCACTGCCACAAGAAACTTGTAAGTACTCAAAATAGAAGATAGTTTCAATATGTGATAAGAATATGTGATAAGACAGTTTGGTGATTTGGTGAGCAGAACAGTTTCCTTTATTTGAAATTCTCTCTCTCTCTCTCTCTCTCTCTATATATATATAAAAAAATTATGTTTTTAATATTTTTTTTTTCTTCTTGCATGCATTGGATTAACTTGCTTTCGAAAACAATCTAAAATGTAGATTTTGGGGACCAGAGGGAGACAGTACTATATGGACTTGAAAGGAAAGTTCAAAGTGTATGTCAGTAGCATACTTATGACACATTATAGCCTTCTACACCTCTGGCAAGATCTGTCAGCATCTCTGTTGTGCTGCATAAACAAACATGTAGAATCCTGTAAGCTGCAGAATTTCCCTGATGACCTAACGCTTTCTTTTTTTTGTACACAGCTAGTTTTCTGGCCTAAATATTTGGGGTTGGATTTAGTTCAGTGATTCACTTGTCTACTATAAGCATTTAGTGCCATTTCAGTTGTTCTGGACAGGTTGGATATACTGGATGTCTCTGGCATCTGTGACACATCTTCCAGCTCTATGTGAATATCTCAAATACATTATGGCATCTCAAATGTTGCAAAATTCCTAGATTTAGTCAATTGGTGAAAGGGCTTCCAGAGGACCTTCCCAACTTTGATCTTTCTCTAGCTCTATGTAGACATCCATTAGATGCCTATATTTAGATATTGTAATCATAAGCTGTATCTTCCAAAATAATTCTCAGGCAATTATCCATATTACTGAGTTATTTTCAACAGTATCTAAAAAATAAACCTTTTTATGCCCTTACACTGGTTTAACAATAACCATTGTCCAGTACAGGCTTGTGACTTAGGTCAAACTGGGTCCATTGGAAAAACAAGCTAATGCAAAAGCAGATGTTTGTGTCCAAATAATAACTTGACTGAAGGCTCTGGTTCCCAGCCACACCTTTGATAATGCAGTCTAGCATTTCAAACCAAGCTCACCCTCTCAGATGTGTTTCTTCCTTCTGTTACTTTGGTGATCATTTACCATGACTGAGCAGAATCTCTGTGGAAAGCTGGAAATCATCACCAAAACATCCACTGCTCATTTTTTATATTATCCCTCAACCTGCTGTCTCCCAAGATATTTCCTTTAACCCCCGATGATAGTTGGTTCCATCTCATGACAGGTTGTCACTTGCCTGTGGGAGAATATCAGAATTATTCCCACCCATCTCACAGAAAATGGAAACTTTCCAGTAGCAGAGCTAAAGAAGTAATGACCCAACTTCCTTCCTTTTGAAAAGTGTCCTTGTAGCAGAGTTTTTATCAGATATGTCATCCTAGCTAAAATGCATTGGGTTTTCATTCTAGCATTTAGCAAGGTTAGAATTTATTCCAAACTCCACAATGCTAGCTATATTAAATTATGTGTCTGAGCTGAAGGAGTCAAAATCATCCACTTGGCAGCAAACTGCCATCTGTCATCTCCTTTAGTATAGTATTTGCTTCTTCAAGAGTGTCATTAATGCTTCCCCTGCTGGGTTAAGAATATGATGCCATTTTATGACCTAATTTGGCTCTTCTGTACTTAGAACACTCCATCACAGTCCATGGTAGTGTATTATTATACCCAAAGAGGAAAAAAAAGTCTTTCCATAGCAAGTGTCACATCTTCTATAAGTATAAAAATCACCTCTCATGGCTGATTCTCAGTATTTAATTTTTTTCTTCTTAGTCTGCGAGTGTGTTGCAGGAGATGACTGAGCCACGAGATAAATTTGGTTTAGCTCCTAGACCTTCTCCAAGGCTGCAAAATCTGCACAGATTGGATTCCAAATAAAATCTGTATTTTTACATTTCAGAAATAGCATTTTCAGACCCTTCCCAAGGTCCCTTTCACACTCTACAATGGAAGAGTTGTGAATATTTCTGTACAGGAACTTTTGGAAACAGATAATAGATGGCATTAGAACTTGGTATGAGAAATGTTAAGTGGAGCCCACTTTTCAGGAGTGTATTCTGCAGAGTTTAAACGACGTTGCTGTGCTTGCTAACAGATGTCTCTATACTATCTGCACGAGAAACTCCAGGACCCAGCTCCAGGAAACTGTGACTGTGTGAGATCCTGGTTGTAGTCTTATGCTGTTTTACACATAATTCCTGATGATCATTTGACAGCAGATGAAGCTATTTATCAGTCATCTGTATAATCACTTCCTCTCACTCCCCTACATCACCATTTTCATTTTGACCTACAAATATTTGTATTTTATATTTAAAAAAAAAAAAAGGGGGAAGAGGTCCAGAGCATGATCCAAGCACTGTGAGCTGCTTTGTTATAGAGTTCTACCATTAAATCCCAGTTTGTCAGAGGACTTCTCATCACCAGTTATTTATTTCAGGTAAAGATAGATGAGCAGCAGTAGCTCATACAGTGTTGATGAACGCTCTTAACCTTTCTGAAAACACTAACTCTGAGTGATTCTGAAAAGGCATGAATTTCAACAAGAAGACTGAGAACATTGCTCAGGCTGGCACACAAATTTTTCTCTGTTTCCTCTGAGACATGAAACAGAATGTTATGAAATGATAAGTTTCACTGGTAACTGGGATGCTATTTGAATAGTTTGAGTCTTTTAGATTCTGGAAAAATTACAGATAATAAAAAGAAAATTTTAACACTGTAGTATAAATTCATTTTATATGTCTATTTTATGACTGTTCTACCAGCCAAATTTTGCTTAGATTTTCAAGTGATGAAAATACTAAAGATATAAAAAGAAGTGATTATTAAACCCCTGAGGCCAAGGATATCAGTTTCATTCCCTGAGTAAGAGTTTTATAGAATATGCTCATAAAAATCATATTGTGAAAGTCTGAAGTAGTGATATATCTTATATACCCTCCCCCCAAAAAAGGAAATAAAACAAATCAAGTTGTGCTGAAAGGGAATACCAAGGCACTGTGCATTATGATGTGGTCAGTCAGCTGGTACTTCTAATTGTGTGCTCCCTGATCCGGGAATCTTTGTTCTTTCCTTTTTTCTCTACCTCAGAGTCTCACCCATTCTTTGCAGCCCGTGTTTTACAGTTGCCTACTTAGTCTTTAAAAAGTGTGTGCACGTATTATTAATGTGTCACAAATAGAATCTTTGATAATAATTTATTGTGTCGTGTAAGATACAGGTGTTGGCCTCTCTGTTCTTCAGGAACAGCAGGAACACTGAGTTTAGCATTAAAATTTATTTTTTTTTAAGCTTTCTTTAACTTTTAATGAAAATCAGGAGTAGTCCCAGTCCTAGTTTTAGGCAGTTCAGTATTAGTATAGATCTCTATTGGCTTCATAGGGCGTGGAAAAATTATAATTTTGATACGCTAAATAACTATTAATATTAATGATTCTATATTATTTATTATTAATAATGATTCATTGTTAAATAGCCAATGATTTATTGAAACAGATTGTGAGTGTTCTTTTTGTATGCATTCCTTATCAGTCACTGTAAAGATGGAATTGTTTTTTTCCTTCGCTCCCCTGTTAATGATTCTATACTTCTTATACAATGGCATTGTTATTGTTGTTAAATATTTTCAGAAGGAAACAACTTTTTGAAAAATACTGCTAGTTTTGATGAAAAGTCCTTTGCCTGATGATGCAACATGATATGGTTGTATTGTTTTGGTTTTCATTCTTTCAGCAAGGTAAGACTTCATTCAAATGTGTGTTTAAAAAGGCATATTTCTCTTATACCGAACATAACTTTTATAGTTTCATTTATTCATATTCCCTTGTTGTATTATCTTCTGTTGTCTTTCTAACTGAAGAGGCAGATATTGCTGTCCTATGATGTATCAGTGGATTCCATTAATGATCCTTTTAGAAGACAGAGGTTAATGAGTGCAGCCACTGTTATTACAGATAATTTGCGTAAGTCATTCTTTAGTGTTTTTCCTATAACGATTGTGTAACTTGACTGAAGAGATCAAAATGTCACAAACAGTCAGCATTATTGTAATAGTCACTAGAGGAAATTATGCTGCAATCAAATGTAGATTTCAGTAAAATAAATATTCTCATTTCTCATGTAACCATAACTTGCAATTACCAGGGTAAATCATGCCTGACCAACCTGATCACCCTGTACAATAAAATGACTGGGGTTTGTGGACGAGGGGAGAGCAATTTTTTCATTTATTTTGACTTTAGAAAGCCCTTCAGCATTGTCTCACACAGTATTTTTTCATCCAGGTTAGGCTGTTAGGGTCTGCACGAGTGAATGAGCAGCTAGACAAAAAAGTGGTTGAATGGTTGGACTTTGGTGAAGAGGTTGTATCCTACCTGGAGGCAGGTACCAGGTGGAGTACCACAGAAGTGTATCCTAGGACATCACTTTTTCTAAGTAACCTGGAGGAGGCAAGCAAAGGCTTGCTTATGAATTTTGCAGGTGACATTAAGCTGGGGAAGAACCATTTGGTACACTGGAGATGAGGGCTGCTGTCTAGAGGGACTTAGGCAGGCTGGAGGAATGGGCCAAGAGGAACCTCATGAAAATTCAACCAGAAAAATGTAAACTACTGCATATCTGCAAGAACCTCTTGGAACAATACAGGCTGGGAGCTGACTGGTTGAGAAGCAGCTCTGCAGGAAAGGCCCTATGGATCACTGTGGGCAGTGAGCTGAGCATGTGCCAGCAACATGCCCTTGCAGCAACAATATCTAACGGTATCCTGGACTTTATTAAAAGGAGAGTATCCAGAAGAAAAAAAATATTACCCTTTATTAAGCACTTGCTAGACCACATACTATGCCTGGTTTTCTCCCCCACTCCCCCAGTACAAGAAATGCATTGAGTTCAGTAGAGGGACACCAGGTCAGGGTCTAGAACCTGGTGTTGCTGAGGGGGTTCAGTCTGGTGCTGAGCAGGTTCAGCCGGGACAGAAGTTGTTGAGGTGAAGATAGTATCAGCCTTCCAGTGTGTAGGAAGACATTATCAAGAAGATGGAGCTGGGCTCTTCACAGTGGTGTGTAGTGGGAAGATAAGACAACAGATATAAATTGAAAGAGGAGCTTATACCATGAGGACAGTCAAACAGATGAACAGGTTATGCAATTTCTGACCTCGCGGTTGACCCTGCTTTGAGAAGGAGGTTGTACTAGAGATATCCCGAGGTTCCTTCTAACTTGACTTATAACCCTATCCTTAGCTATGGACACCAAGATATGGAGAACACCCTTCTTCCGTTTGTCCTGGATTTTTTTTCCACCCATGCTGTTTCAACCCATCAGTTTCCCAGACACAGTTACTCCTACTTAATGCAGATCCTTTATCATCCTTCAATAGTATAATAGCATAGGAAGAGGTGGGTAATACCACCTGCCTCTGTAATTATGAGATTTGTTGATAATGACCTTTAAATAACCTGTGATTAGTTTGTATAGAATGAGACCATTTTTTTTTTTCAGTGATGCCATTCTGCTCACATGAGATCTATTTTTCTTTTTCAGTCTGACTGATTGTCTATTTCTTTGCATTATGACATTCCACGTGTCACTACCCCTCTCTTTCAGAACTGCAAGAGTCAAAACTGAAATGCCCTTTGTTATGGAAACGTTGTGCTCAAAAGTATCTAATTTGGAATTGTCCATTCTGGAGAGTAGTCAAAGAGAAGGTGAAAGTGGTAATTTTGGATCCGTTTGTTGATCTCTTAATCATGGTTTGCATTATCGTGAATACCTTATTCATGGCTCTGGAGCACCCTGGCCTGAGTACAGATTATCAAAACATGCTTTGTATAAGTGACAAGGTAAGTTAAGTCTATGTTAAAGTGAATATGAAGTTATAGCCTCATATTTACACTGAGACAGTCCCATAAGGAGACACACTTTTTCAGTAACTTTTTGCTGAATTTCTTTTTTTCTCTTTCCAGATCTTCACCTTGATTTATGCAGCAGAAATGATCTTGAAAATCATTGCTCTAGATCCTTACCATTATTTTCAGCAAAAATGGAATATTTTTGATAGCATAGTTGTTATGGTTGGCCTAATAAGCTTTAAAGCAAATCTGTCATTTTTCAGGCTGGTAATTATTTCCTTTTTTTTTTTTTTCGAAGTATATGTGTTGTATAGATTTGTAAAAGATTACAGTGAAATACCCTCAAATGATATTACTGATGAATCTGTTAAATCAGTACTCTTTGTTAGGAAATAGTAAGCCAACATGAATGTTTAATTAGAATGTATAGTAAATGAATATTAAAGAATACAGTCAATATGTTTATTATACTGTTTGTATATTGGATACTACAAATCCTCTGGGACAGTGCACCCCCTTGGAGGTTTGACCTAGCAGAGAGTTCACTGGTTCTGTTAGGTCTGTACAGTGGCACTGCTCAACTACATTTCAGATTTTCAATTAGGAAAATACATTATCTGAGCATTTTCATGAGCTTAAGGATAGCAGAAGTTCCTTCACAGCTTTTCCTTTTGAGTTGAGATTTGTAGAATAACATCGCTTTCCTCAAGGCTTAGACTTGGCCTTGAGGAGACCTCAAGGCTTTCCTCTGTCTTATGGCAAAGGAGGGGTAGCTGAGATGTCTGTATAACGTTACTTTTTTTTTTTTTTCCTTGTGTCCTTACTGTGTATTTAGAATCCTGCATTTACTAATTACTTCTAACATTCTTTGTAGCTTTTCGGAGTCATCATACTTCGAAACTCAGTCGAATTCTGTTTCACCTTGTGTATCATAACTGAGAGGTTTTAACATCCCTGAATACTAATAATTTGACTAAAAATGTCCTTTTTACTCCTGAGGGTGCATAAAATAGATCCCATATGGCTTTTTAGATCCTATTTAAAGTCTGTTGGGTGAGAGGTAGAAAAAAATTATTTTTTCAATTTTTGCTTGATTACATTTGTTTTAATCCAAAATGCAGAGATTTCATAAGCCTCGTCCAAATGCCTATAAGCCACTTGATTATTATTAGTACTATTGTTATTGCTATTAATATTAATAGACTTAACACGTGCTTGTATCTAACTTAGCACAAAAAACTTGAAAGCAGTTCTCTGTCCTCAGTGACATTAGCCATCTGAGCTTAAGCTCAGTGCTTTTGGATTGCAGCGATTAAAAACCTTTCTTTGGGGGAAAAATTATGATGGTGTTACTGAAATAATGACAGCGTGATAAATTCAGGGTCTGGTTTTGACATGTGCTGTGCTATTTATGCAGTGTTCACCACTCACCTTGTTCTCTTGTGTTTTGCTTACAGCTCAGGATCTTCAAATTGGCGAAGTCCTGGCCAGCCTTAAATACTCTTATGAAAATCATTCTGAACTCAGTTGGTGCTCTGGGTAACCTCACTCTGGTTTTGATTATCACTGTATTTATTTTTGCTGTAGTAGGAAAGCAGGTTTTAGGCACTTATTATTCTGACAATTACAGAAAAATAAGCACCAATGAGTATTTACGCTGGCATATGAAGGATTTTTATCATTCATTCCTGATTATATTCCGAATATTGTGTGGAGAATGGATTGAAACCATGTGGGAATGTATGGAAGTGGCTGATAAAGGGCTATGTCTTCTCATTTTCTTGCTAGTCCTGGTGATAGGAAACTTGGTGGTGAGTTTCAAGCTGTTTTTCAGTCCCTACTAAATGCATCCAGTTACACTGGCATCTTTTTTTTCTGAGGCAAACCTTATAATTTGAAGATTATTCACACTATTCTCTTTTCTGGATGTTAATAAATATGTTTTTCTCCTGTTGTTTTTCTCCTTTCCCTCTGTCTTTCTCACACAACAGGTAGCTGCTAAGCAAAACACACAAAATTATTCGTTCTACCCAGAGTATAGAAATGCAATGCTTTTGACAATTTGGTGTCTGAAGACTTCATTTTTTTGTTGCTCTGATCAAATACCCAAACTGTTCAGTGCTTTTAATGTTTACCAACTTGTCCTTATATTATCAAAAGTTTATATTTCTGGTTTGGGTGACATATACTAGGTCTAATGTACATATACTGGAAGGTGAAATCTTTTTCATCTCCTTGGTCAGGTAATACTAGATCCTCTTTGATTGCTGTTATTAAAATTTATCTTTGTCTGTTGTTTTTCAACATATCTACCTCCTCGTACATCATGAACATCAGAGCATGTGAAAATGTATTTGATAGAAGGAAGTGAGGGTTTGGGTCTGTTTTCTCCTCCCATTCCTTCCAGGAGGAACCATATCATACTATATTAATATTGTACTATGACTAAATAATTTTTTGCAGTGATTGATAAAAGCAAGATTGAGGTTTGGGGTTTTTTTTAATCTAAGGAAGGTTTTCTGAAATGTCTTTTCTGTCAGCAGTAGTGTCTCCAATTTACTTTATTTTCAGGTGCTCAACCTATTCATTGCCTTGCTGCTGAGTTCATTCAGTACTGACTCGTCAATGGGACAGGAGGAACCTGGAAAAATGACTAAATGTCAGATTGCCATTGCGCGAATTCACAAGGGCCTGCGGTCTGTGAAAGACAGAATTCTGAATCATTGTGGCAAACTAAGAAAACGACACCACAAAACAACAGCCAAAAAGAAGACTTTGGTGAAAATACCTGCCAAAGACATAGAGAAAAATAACTATGCCATGACAGATGTCAGAAAGGCTATAGACAACAATTGCTTTGATGTTGAGTATTACAGTACTGAAGAGAGTTCCTCAGTAACAAAGAAATATGAAGATCTTTTAACCAGTCGTAGCATCTCTGTTCCCATTGTAATAGCGACTCATGCTGATGATGGTGATGATAAGCACAGTGTATGCACAGAAATAGAATATGGAAAAGAGGTAAGGAACATTAATACCTGAAAAATCACTGTAACATACATCTGTAAATATAATACGAAAGACTCAACAGTAAATGTTACCCCTTCTGTCTTTTCTGCCATTTTATTTTCTTTGTTCTTCTAGTAGTTTCAAAATGCAAGAGGTGCCAAATAGTCTTAGTTATTCAATAAGAGATCTTGAATATCCACTTTTTCATTATTCTTCTCATTGATAACCATAATTCTACTTTTGACTGGTTTGTTTACATTTATTGCTGTCAATTGCTAAGTGAAGCTTGATCAAGGCAGATGTTTTTTCCGTCTCCTTTTCCTTATAGATGGCATCTGGAATTTTTGGAAGGCAGCCCTCTTTTGTTGCTTATGTTGTTTCTCAGTTGTAAGGAATCCAAAGAGAATGCAAATAAAAGCTTCACTTTTGGAGTCCCCTTTGTATCTCTTGATTTTGTTGTGTTGGGCAGGATTAAGCTCAAATCTTAGACACTTAAATACAGATACCTGCATACAGATTTGTGTATGTGAGTGAGGCATTTATACTGCCATGATAGTCAATAATGGTGCAGTCCATTCACATGCCCATAGGCATTTAGGGATATTTGAGATACTTGAGGTGTCTGTCACGTCCATGTGGGACTGATATACACAACGCAGAAGCTATAGGGACTCTTTTTGGCATCTTGAGTCCAGGAGTATGTAGAAATACCTTGGGTGACTAGGTATTGGACACAATTAGATTACTCCATTTAGATATCTGAATCTCAAGATTCCATGTACTGTTCACCTCATAGATGTCAAGGGCCATTTGAGGTGCTAGGTTGTCTTATACGGCTTCTAAATGCACCTCCAAGATGTTTGTCTGTTCCTGTAGATCCTGTGCTGTATTTGACTATGCTGCATGAGTGTTTTAGGTGCCACCAGGTACCTTAAAAGTCACTAAGCAGCTTAGGGCAGGCAACTGAAGGAAAGCTTTTGTCCTTACTGCATTCAATAGTGTCTCTTGCTGCATGGCCTTATTACTATTATGTATCCTGCTTTACACTTCATGTTTTCTCCTATTTTGCTTCTTGATTTCCCCCCCACCCCCTTATTTTTGCTTTATTTTATTCTCTCTAATGATGTGTTATACTTGGAATAAAGTCAATTTATTTTAGAAGCCTGCCTTATTCACAGACAGTAGTAATAAGAAGCAGGGGACTGGAGCACCTTCCCCAAGAGAGACAGGCTGAGAGCTGGGGTTGTTAATCTGGAGAAGAGAAGGTTCCAGGGAGACCTTATAGCCTTCCAGTACCTAAAGGGCACCTACAGAAAGATGGGGAGGGACTTTTTACAAGGGCTTGTAGTGATAGGACAAGGGGTAATGGCCTTAAACAGAAAAGTTTAGATTAGATATTAGAAATAAATTCTTTACTCTGAGTCTGGTGAGACACTGGAACAGGTTGCCCAGAGAAGTTGTGGATGACCCCCTCACTGGTAGTGTTCCGGGCCAGGTTGGATGGTTGGCTTTGAGCAACCTGATCTAGCAGAAATGTACCTGTCCGTGGCAAGGAGGTTGGAACTAGATGATTCTTAAGGTCCTTTCCCACCCAAACAATTCTATGATTCTCTGCAATCTTTTGTCAGAAGGGGAACAAAAAAAAATCTAACCCTTCTCACACCTGTACTAAAGGAAGTGCCAATAGAAGGTGGCTTATACAACAGGAGAAGGAGCTGTTTTGCAGGTTCTTCACATAAAGCTAGATAGAAAGCCTATGATTTTCCTTGAAGTATTTTTATTCATTTCTGCTTATTTCTCCAACTACCACATTCAAGTTGGAATGATCTTTTCTAAGATGCTGCCACGGTGCTTTTTTTCCTCATAGGTAAAAGTGACATTGTACACATGTGACAATATGGGGTTTTAAATCTATCTGAACAGGTATTTGGGCTCAAAGTGCAGGTAACTTGCATTATGCTATGGCAGATACGTCAAAAGCAGGTGCTAGTTTTGGATGAATTATCATATGGTCAGTGTCTAGGTGGACTGTTAGGATCCATTTTCCGTGGTTTTGGTTTTAAGAGGAAGCATTGCCTGTGGAACATCTTTGGACAAGTTCACAAAGAAGCAGAAATTGCTGATCGCTGGGCTATTTGAAGTCTGTTGTCCATAAGCATTTGATGACAAACATCCTTTCCCTGCTGCAGTGGAATGTGGTATTGTTTGGAATTTGTAGTGTCAAAAGAACTGAGAGCTGACTGGGATCACACAGCTCTTCTGCCTGTAACCAGAAACACGAGACAGTGGGAGTCCAGCTGCAAAGGTTACTACTGAGCCAGTTCATCAGAATGTAGTGAATGGGATACTGGAATCTATCAGTGGTCTAAATGTAGATCTTGAGGAGTGATCCATTTCCATGATCTAACCACAGGACCACAGTATTTGAAATTGAGGAAGAAACCTTTCTTTCACATATCTTTTAGGGATATCACTTAACCACCTGTAAAAAAGGCAAACTTTCTAAATTTTGTGGATGCTTTAGATTCTGTTAAAGAATTTTGAAGAATTACTGCCAGGAAGAAAAATGTGGTAAATCAGTTGTTTGGCATTATTTCATGCAGGGAGACAGACTAAGACATAGAGAGCAGTGCCGGAGTTCAAGCAGCTTCAGTCAGATTTCTGGGACTTCTGAAACTATGAGTTGTTTTTCAGAAACTCATCAAAAAGAAGAGCAGAAAGAGGTAATTATAACTTTTATAATCTTGTGAAACATGCTAGAGATTAAAACTTTCACAACAGTTCTCTCCTTCAGCAATGACAGGACAAGCTGGGTTTTTTCAAAGAGTAGTAAGTATATTTCATGTGAAGATGCTACATCTCTCTACAAGTAATAATAGTTTAAAACATAGAGGTTTGTCTCTCATAAGCAGCCTTGGATAATGCTGTAGCTAAATATATTATTTTGGACCAAATAAGTAAACAGAAATTAATCACGAAACACACTTTCTTTAAATATAGCTGGGTTTTTGTTTGGTTGGTTGGCTTAGTTTTTATGGTTGGGTTTTTGTTTTTGTTGGGTTTTTGTGTGTGTGTGTGTTTGCTGTTGTTTTGTTTTGTTTTTGAGAAGGTGACAAGTGCCATTTATTTTAAATCTGGTAACTTTATTGATGAAAAGCAAATATATTTTTCTTTGCCCTTCTCCTCTGCAGAGATGTGATGCTGGTAGCTATTCTGAAGCCAGCACTGTTGATCCCGTTATTCTTCTGGAGATGTATTCAAAGCCTAAAAAATCACGCCTACCTAAAGACTGCTTTGCAGAAGGTAAGAATCTTTTATGTATTAGAGTGACACCAAATGAACTAGTACCTGTCTGGAACATTTCCAAATTGGCAGAAACTCTTTGCCTGAGACAGTTGTTTATACACATGAAAACTCAAGTAAATGTACCTGTAGCCAGCACAGAACTGGAGCAGAGTTGGGATGCCTGAAGACAGGTAGTTAGTATCATATGAGATGCCTGAGTGTAAGCAAGACAACAAACTGCATGAAGCTGGCAGAATTGTCGCAGAAGCTGCAGGATATCTGAAGAGGCCTAAAATGATTCTAAACTCTGGTATTTATGCAGCAAAATGTCAACTTTGGGGTGTGATTCAGTCTTCTATCAAAACTTTAGAATGTAGGTATCTGTACATGAGCAAGGGCACTCAGAGCGCTTCTGAAGGGGCAGCTGGAGGTCTTTTAGGAATTATGTTGGTACCTGGTGTCTTAAATGACACTTAACTGAATTTATCTGAGCTCCCAGTACAGTAGATAAACATCTGGTCAATACAGATAATGGAATTCAGATGACTGTACAGCTCATCGCAATGTGGACACTTAACCTTTGGTTGCCTGAATGCTTCCATGGACTCCACTGACTCTCATGGTCCAATCCTACTGTCTTTACAGGTTAACAAAGAAGTGTGTTTCTGGTGCAAAACACTGAACAGAGAGCCTAGTTGTAATATCTCTGCAGTGCAATCAAGTGAAAGAATCAGTAAAAATAATGAAACCACTGGTAACATAATATCTCTTTTCAAAACAAAACTAATAAAATAAGCAGATTTTTAGATAGAAGTAATGGGGGTTTTGTGCTTTTTTTTCCATCTATGAGTTGCTCTATTAAAAGATTATTTGGGCCTATCAATTTTGTCTTTTCTTTAGCTGTAATTCACTTTAGCCACTGCATCACCCCAGAGGTAAAATAGCACATTTTTTGTATAGTCTGTAGAATCTCATTTTAAGCTGTCTTACACTTTTTAGATTCCATGCCTCCACATTACCCATGCAACCAATATGCTGTTCTTTCTCTTTTCAGGTTGTGTTGAATGCTCCCCCTGTTGTGTAGTGGATATCACAAAGTTTCCAGGCAGAACTTGGTGGAGATTTAGAAAAACCTGTTACAGAATTGTGAAGCATAGCTGGTTTGAAAATTTTGTAATTTTTATGATAATATTGAGCAGCGCAGCACTGGTAAATTAATTTAATTTCTCAAATTTTGAATTGATGGTTGTTAGAAAAGCGAAAGAATTGTTATATTTGATTTATTTCTTCTACTCTAAACATTCCTTTCTTCAGGGTGAGACAAGAGTATATTAAATATATCCCTTAGAAGTTATAAGGCTCTCCCTGACTTGGAGAAGATGTTTGAATAAATGGAATCATAGTCTTCTTCATAATTCTTTGTGGAACGTAGTTCTTCACACACTTCTGTGCTTAATTAGGAGGCTAAACCAGGATCTGAAATTACTTAGGAAAGCTTAAAAAAACCAAAAGAACTTCTAAATTTTTAAAGCAGGCTAACTGCTCAGTAGAAATTTAGATTTAAAATCATCCAAACTTCAAGATGATCAGAATCTAAAAATGAAGATGGCTGTGAACCTACTATACTGGGTGTAAAGTAGGTGACTTAATGTTTCAATGCTACTTTGATTATATCCATTTCTATTGAAGGATAAGGGTAGTTTGATTTGATTTGAAAACATATTCACTAAGTTTATGGAAAGTAATTTGTTAATTAAAACATAATATAGTGCAGAAGGAACAAAACCACCTAGTGTGAAAGTGATCTATATGGTAGCTGTCAGAATTTTCCAAATAATACCTGTTCTGTGTGTATCAAGTTTAGGTTGTCCACTGAACCATATATTTGAACTTCCTGCCTTAAAATTTCCATTGCAAAATTTCCAAGGCAACTCCCTGGGATTCCCATGAGGGCTCCCCTGTAAGTCATGTGGGACTAAACTGAACTAAGGAAGTAAACTAATTTATTATTTAATGTACTTGTAGGATCTGGCTAAGTTGAACACAAAGCTAGTTGGTATTCAGATGCAAAATAACAAAACAATGGTTTATTTTCATCAAAGATGTATTGTGGTGTTGAGAACTTTCATGTTGCTAAGGTACCCTTGCAAAAAGGGATTTGTCCATTTTCTGTTTGTTTATAAAGTTATTTGCTGATACAGAATTTCATGAACCAGTTAAACAGAAGGGATACCATACCATCAGGCATGTCCATGGCTTGAAATAAATTAAATGAATGCACAGAAAAGTATGTGGTGAGCGGTCAGTGCTCAGAGCAAAGGAAGGGTTAGTAGGTAGAAGATTGAAAGAGCATCACTGCTAATGAACGGGTGATTTGACTAGTAGATGGAAATCAAGGTAGCCAAGGTTAAACAGTGAAAAAGACTATGCTAATTATCAGAATTGCTCAGAAAAAAAAGTAGGAGATGGTAAATAGCTTTATGTCCATGAATGATGGGAGTTCTCAATCACCCACAGTCAAATTATTGATCCTGTGGACACAGTGACAACTCTGCTCTGTAGACGTTGCTCCTAATTGTAGCACAATTGAGTGACCACTGCTTCAAAGACCACTTAGCTCCAGAAGCAGGATTACTGTTTTCTTACACTGCAGAGCAGGATTGCATTAAGCTTTGCCAGACTGTTGGTAACTATACCTAACAAGACCCTTTGCACTACATTTTTTTTCAGTGGGAATATAAAACAGAAACACAGCAATGAATTTGCACAAGTTCATTGTTTCAGGTCTCACTTGATCTAAACACCTCGTTACGCTCCTGCTCATTGGTGTGCTTTTAAGACTGGCTTTAGCATGTCATAAATACAGGGGAGCAAATCAGGTCTGCTATGATACCTAAATAATCACCTTCTCCCAGAGCATTGGAGACACACAGTAGAGGCTCTTGAGTGTTTCTACAAGAAACATATGATGGTTTCATATGACTGGTGATAACTTGTAGCTGTTTAATTCAAGATTTATTGTGAAGAATTTTAGACCAACACCTTCAAAATTATCTGTTAACTTAGGAAGCCAAGATTTTTGACAGCTACAGTTGACACTCATCAGATTTTTTTGGAGAAGTGTTGAGCATAAACAACTGAGAGTATGTGATTTTTCAACCAACCTGATAATGAGATAGTTTTCTGCTTAGAAGTAAAAACTTAAATTGTAAAATAATTACAAAGTGGTGTTTGTACATAATTTAATATGAAATGGTTATAATAAGCCAAATTGTAATTTTCCATCAAACTACTGAACTGTTTGAATTCTGAAATTCCAGGCGTTTGAAGATATTCACCTGCAGGACAGAAAAAAAGTGAAAATGCTCCTGGAGTATGCTGATAGAGTATTTACCTACATCTTTTTTATGGAGATGCTTCTGAAATGGGTAGCTTATGGTTTGCACAGTTATTTCACAAATGCATGGTGTTGGCTTGACTTCATCATTGTATGTGTAAGTATATTCAGCTTGTCTTGTATGTTCAGTATCGGTATTGTCTATATAGAGAATGCATATCAAATCTGGATATGAATAAGCACAAGTGTAAAAGAGAGTTTCCAAAAGCCAAAAAAAAAAAATGCAATCCAAAGAGACTTTAGGATAAATTTTAAGGTAAATTGTAAGTAATAATCAGAAGTCACTTAAGAAAATTTTCTTAGGTATCACTGTCACTGAGGACCATGTTGGTTATAAAAACCTTTTCAAGTGTATAGAGAGAGTGCAATTAATGATCAGAAATTGAATTAATTAAGATAATAGAAAATTATGAAGCTTCTGACAGCTTCATAAGCTGCTGATGGCATTTTGAAATGGAGAAAAAGTAGAGTTGCTTCCTTAAATGAGAAGAAATGGAGATGATATGGGGAGTTGAAAAGTGTTGTTAGAAAAATCACTCACCAGGGAGTTAAAGATGTAGGAAAGTATGTTTTGCTTTGCAACCAAAGAAATCCTAACAATCCTTTACATAGCTACAAAGAGAAGAGCCAAAAGCATCACTAGTGAGATGGAGGAAGTGCAGCATTCAATATATACCTACTGATTCTGAATTCAGACATAGTTCAATGATATAATCTTGCCATATAAAAGTAAAATATTTTTGCTTGTCAGCAATACAGTGGGAAGATACTGAAGTTAAATATTTTAAAATAAAGAGATCTAAACAGCTGACTTGGGGTAACATCAAAGTAGCTGTTTGATAGCCTCTGAATAGTTAGAATGGACAGTTGTGAAGTACTAGGAAATTTCAACAGAAAAATCAAATAATATGACAGTTTACAAAGAATATGTAACACGATTTTAGCAATTACAGTTTTGTATGATTAACAGCAGAGCTGTCCCAAGCAGAAGAATAGCTTGAAAATATGCAATGGCTAGGAAATGTGAGAGCAAATTCAAATAGGAAGAGGCAAATCATGAACAGTGACAAAAGAACTAATAATTGAAACTATTTTCTAATGTTTTCAGCTCCTTTTCTCTCTTATGAAAGTTTAAAATGAAGATTCCATATTTTTGTTAAAATAATTTTTGTTTCTACATCACCATCTTAAGTTATGACAAGCAATTATTTTATAAACTTCTGAGAATAACTATGCAGAAAATGTGAATATTTTAGCTGACTAATCCTTTCTCGTCTCATAGTGTATGAAATTGCCAGAGTTAACCATTTGGATGTTATACTAGCATTCAGAAACAGTTATATGAACTGGTTTTGAAAAAAAAAAAAAGTTTCAAAATAGAATGAATAAAGTTTTAAGAAGACTAAAGTAATATTATATTGTGATAACTTTGTGTACTTTCTTCATCTGACTTACTGGTCAAAGATACTGTAACCTTCAGCCTATGATCATCTACTGATAAATAAAATAAACTTTTGTCTACCACTGAACAATCTCAATTTCAATTCAATGAATGCAGCTCTCGTTTGTTTCCTGGGGACTCAGTAATGCTTCCAAAGACACATCATCGCCTTGTTCCTCTGAGAGTGCCCTGAAATCTCTCAGGACTCTTAGAGCACTGAGGCCTCTACGAGCTTTGTCAAGATTTGAAGGGATAAAGGTAAGGATGTTGGAGGGGTGTGGGTGTGGGTGTGCATATTTTGTAATAGCTGCATTTGTAGTTTTAGTGGAAAAATTGCAACTTGAATCTATTTTGGGACTTGATGGTGTTAAGATGGTTCAGATTGCCTGCTTGCATCTTGTGGTTGTTATTCTGAAATAAGATGTAACCATTTCACAGAAATTTATAAATACAAATGAAATAAGGATATTGAATTATAATATGCTATCACAAGGAATTATTACCTTTGGTAATGTGACCACTGGAACATTTTTCCATGTTTCCAGTTTCAGTGCAAATAGCACAAACCCAACAAGAATTTTTTTAGACTTGTACTTTTCTGAAATCCAGTATTTGGTTTATCTTAGGCATGGAAAAATTTTGTTCAGTTTATTTGGCAAATTCCTCTCACAAAAATGAATACACTTGAAAAAATAGGAGCCATTTTTAATTACTTGTTAATAAAAAAGAAGCTATATATATGGTCATTACAAAAAACCACCTGTAACGTGAGGAAGAAGCCTGTACTGTGAAAGTTGTAGTTTCTCAGTCTTCATGGCGTAAGAAATGTAGTGACCATAGTAATTTCTTCATTTTTTTTTATTGCCTGAGGCAAGACAATAGCCCTCAAATGCCCCCTGGCAGCAAGTATGGTCCTGCCTGTCAGCATCAGTGTGCTGGATTTGCAAATATGAGTTCTTACCACTGTTTGTGTCAGGTCCCTTGATGTCACCAGCACAGACACCAAAAGCTGCAATCTTTTTCACTGGCATCATTTTTAGAAGAGGCTTACTGCTCATCATGGGTTTGCATTTGCCTTGCCCTCAAGCAAGCCTAAGTGAGGAAAACTGCTGACCAAAGCTCCTCACTCTTCTGGAAGCCAGACTTCCCTACTTTATGTACCATGTGCAGTCAGTTGCCAGTGGTTATTGGGTGAGGTTCGCTTTGTTATGGGCAGCAAGCCGTTGCTGTTCTTACAAAGCCCCTCCAACATAAGAGAGGCTCATTTATGATACTGTAGTAAATGCTGATCATACAACCCATTCCCCTATACCTGATTTGTAGATCCCATAGCTATTAGAGACTCATAATTCTATTGTATGTATTTCTTTTACCCAAGGGGAATTCTGGTTGCCATTTGTTTTAGTTCCTTCCTCAGAAAGGCAGGATAGATAGCAGAGAATCCCAAGTTAAGACAAGTTTGAAGTTGGGCTGAAGGCTGGTTTTACATTTGTCATCTACTAGTTTTTATATGGGGGAGAATCTGCAGTAGAGACAGAAGAAGAAAAAAATAAATGTTTTTCTGGGAAGATGTTCTGCTGAATGTGAATAATTCATTCTTTTCACTCATTTTATTCATTTAAGGTTGTTGTGAATGCACTCTTGGGAGCTATCCCCTCAATCTTGAACGTTTTGCTCGTCTGTGTTGTCTTCTGGCTCCTATTTAACATTGCAGGAGTAAAATTGCTTGCAAAAAAGTTTTCAAAATGCGTACTTGAGAAAGGAGATAACAATTCTGTTCGTAACAAAACTGAGTGTTTTGCCTATGGTGGATCGTGGATAAATAATGATGTAAACTTCGATAATGTTGCAATGGGATACTTGGCTCTTCTCCAAGTGGTAAGTTCTATAAAAACATCATGCTTAGTTTTGTTTTCTTCAGGGAAATATGTTGAGCAGCCCAACCATGGGATACTACTGTGCTTCTGTTTGTCTCACTGAAATTGGAGGGGGTTTTAGCTCCCATAAACACTTTTCTTGTCTATAAGCTGCTGAGTTCCTCCTAAAGGAATACCTTAGCATATGCAAACTTGTGTTAAAATCAAGAACTGAGTTTCATGGTTTTTCAATTGAATTTTAACTTTGATTAACTTACAAAGCCTGAAGTAGTCTGCATGTTACTGGATTTGAAGTTATTCTCATTTTCTTTAGTAAAAATTACTTTAGAGTGGATGAGAACAAAAAAGCACGATGCAGTTTTTTCATATTTATTTTCTTTTATGTATAAATCTCCCTTTTCTAGATTAAATTCTTTGCCTTGTATCCTCCAAAGTGTTCTGTGATTCTGCAGAGTTGCTAAAAATTACAGGAAGGAATCATCCTCTGTTTTCTTAGAAGTTGTTTCTATTCTTCTAGGATATATTTGCCAAAGCTGAAAATTCTACTGCTTTTTCAAGAAGCAGAGAGTTTACAAAAGTTTCAATTTAACCAGAGTTAATGTTAAAACATATTTCACAGGATTCATGGGAAATTTATTTTCTCTTGTGGGTTGTTTTTTCTTCCTTACTAAACTCCAGTGAATCATACTTCCAAGCAGATCTTTAGAAGTGATGCATATTTTTTTTATAGCACCCTGATCATGTTTTCATAACTCTTAACACATTTATATTAGCTCTACCTATTTTTAAATTATTATTACTTATAATAACCTTAATAATGCATTTTTTTCCAGGCAACTTTTAAAGGTTGGATGAATATTATGTACGCAGCAGTGGATTCACGTGATGTACGTCTCTAAAATGAAATTGTAGTTCCTTTCCCTTTCCTGCTTTCCCTCTCTATTCATACAATTCATTTTTGAGTTTTATTTGCAATATCAAGTCAGAAAAACAAGTGAATAAGTGCATCAAACTACACAGTGAAACAATCCCTAGAGTACCAAATATCTGGAAGTTAGACAGAAGAAAACTGGTCAAAAGAGAGTGAAACCAAAGAAAAACCTACTATTTCAAGAATGCAGAGGGCATGATTTGAGCGAGTCTGTTTTGGGAACAGAGTTTAGAAGGTCTTGAAGGGACTGTACCTCTGATGCCTCCTTCTCTTTTAAATGTGCACAGTAGCATTAAAATGTCATGCATCTTTAGCAGTTATTTCTGGAGGTTTTCTTCCCTATATTTAACATCCTTACTATTTCTTCTTCATTTTCAAGTCTCTTTCACTAGTACAGTCTGTTTTAACTTTCCTGTGTTTAATTTAATTTGAATTTTCCTTATTCATTCAAAAGCTGCACTCTAGAATGTAGTAAAATAGCTGCTAATGAAAAAGATCATTCCTTCTAGGGCTGTCTGCAATTATCCTGACAAACTAACAGAACAGAACGAGGCATTTGTTCTACTTGTACATCTAAATAAAAGTTTAAATGTCTAGAAATAATTTATCCCTCCTGACTATAAAGTTTGTTATTAGACATTGGAAATGCTAAAGCTGTGTTTATCCAATTTTTACTAATATTATTTTTCTGGTATGACTCTTTTAACAGATAGATGAACAGCCACAGTTTGAAGCATTCTTAGCCATGTATTTGTATTTTGTAATTTTCATTATTTTTGGATCTTTCTTCATGCTGAACCTTTTCATTGGAGTGGTTATCAGCAATTTTAACCAACAAAGGAAAAAGATAAGTACTACATGAGCTAATTCAGCATCTCTTGTAGTCCCAATTTGATTAAGTGAATGCTAGTTTGACATCTAGTTATTTTACTGTTTTCAGATAACTGTTTGACCAGAGAAATTTAAAATAATGTTTAGATACCAAGTTTTGAAAATAGGACTTTCCTTTTCCTCAAAGCTTTCTAGTAATTTACCTGTAAATTCTATATTCATGCCATGTCCTTGATTTGTTCTAAGTAGAAGGACAAGGAGGAAGGGGGGAGTACTTGTAGAGAAAAGAAGACAAAAAGAGTTGTATAGACTTTCCTACAGGAAAGTCTTTTCTTCTGCTTTGAACATTTACTTTGCAGAACAGAATAACCCTTTTCTCTGAGAGTAAACACTTAACAAATGGGATAATCAAGAAACACTACAGCTCATGGAGGAAGTAACCACTGCATTCCTTGTAAAGAAACTTGAAAAGATCTTGTTAATCAGAACTTCTAAAACTAGCTACATTTAAAAAATCCTGTCATCACTAAAGTAACCATACAGATTCACTTACAGGGGTTTCTGTGTTGACATCCAAGCTGTGGCTCCACAAGGAGACCATTTAGAAATTTAAAGGCTTCTTAAAACCCATGAAGCACTGAATGCTTCCACATTTTTCCTCATAGTTAGATTCTCTGTTCTTTTTGTTCCGTAGGAAATGGTAGACAAAAATCTTAGAATAGAAAATGCGTCAACCAAAGAAAAGCAACAGTCTACTTCAGCTTCTTTATGCCGAGCTTATTTTTCATTTGAGTTCCCTCTCTGATTATTTTAGGGGCTTAAAATATCCAGAACACGAAGGGAAATTGAGTCAATTAACTCACTTAGAACACTTAAAACAAATAAGCATCTTGCTCATTAAAAAAATGCCGCAAAACCAGACCCCAACAGGAGGTTTGCAATTTCAAGGTCCACGTTTGGAATACAGAATCTGTACAGGAGCCATTTATTATTTCCACAGGCTGACTTACACACCAAGAGTCAAAGAATTACTGCCTTTGGTGGAGATAGGTAGCAATAAGGCCCACAAGAAATTAGTCTGCTCTCTGCATTTGAACAGAGAAAGGATATGTTGGGGTTGAGGAACAACAGTCCAACTTCACTGTAATAATTTCCTTTTATAACAAAGTCCCAGTTATAATAATCCCAACAGACAGAAAAAGCACTGGTTAAGTAGTTTTTGAGCCTGAACACTTACTAGAGGTTAATGTGGGAGTAACGGGTTGGTTTTTTTTTTGTCTGTACAAGCTGTAATTGGGCAATTTTTTTCTTTTTCATTTCTTTGCTCCTTGGGGATTTTCGTTGAGATTCATACAGTGAAGTTAAACTGAATTTTCAGAGGTCTTGCCAGAGTGACTCAAAGTGCAAATGCCCTACTGAATGTTGTTATATGTTTGTTTTACAAAATGCTACACTTTCAATGCTTTTATAAGTGGCTTCTCCTAAAGACTCAGTTCAAAGTGTTTGCTGAGTAATGCAGGTGGTGTAGATGGTAATAAGATGAGCACCAGAAATTCATTATCAGGAACCCCACTGTAGAACTTGGTCTCAAAGTGCTAATTCACAATCCTCAAACTTCAGCAATATACTTCTGTTCCTGCCTCTCAAAAAAAAATATAAATAAGAAAGTATATTACTTGTTGATGGGTCTTCTGTCATTTTTAAATTATGAAACAGATTAGTAAAACTTTAGAAAGGCTCTCGCAGTTGAGGAAACCGACTGAGGCACACTACCTAGATCAGACTTTCACGATCAAACCCCAATCCATTTTTTGCAGTACATGTTTTCGAAGAACAAGAGGAAAAGGAGAAATGATGAAGACACATTTTGTCTCTGTGCTCTTAAATCCCACTTGTGACATCTGTAACTTTTTTTTTTTTTTTTAAATAACATAAGCTTGCTAGTGTTTATTTAGTTGACTGTTTAAACTTCAGCTGAACAGCTCTATTCTTTCCCTTTACTTAGGTGGAAAAGATCTATTTTTGACTGAGGAACAGAAAAAGTACTATAATGCCCTAAAAAAACTTGGATCCAAGAAACCTCAAAAACCCATCCCAAGACCAGAGGTGAGGCTGTCTTAAGTAGAATATGATAGAAGATATAATAATGGTGACCATATTTAAACTCAGTAGACAGGCATCTTGAAATAAACTTCATGTTAGAACCCATCATCTTCCTCATTCAATATAGTATTTACATTTTACACTCTTTTTCTTAATTCCATCTAATGAAGTCTTTCTTTGTGGGTATAAGTTAAGGAAACTTACAGTCTGTTTATCACCTGTACAAATGTACAACCTATGTACAAAGGTCCATATTAAGTATTAGATATTCCTAACATGATCTTGGTCACTTAAGTTGCATGATATTGCTTCTGCATCTAGACTGGATTATTGCAGGTGAGAATGAGAAGTGAGTAGTACATGCCCCGTGGCTGTTAGTTACTTTTAAATAAGCTTATGCTTTATTTCTTTTAGTTTCTTAAATTTAATTCCAGGCCTGGCTTCACATAGTAACTATTCAGAGTTTTTCTTGCTTATGACATTTTAATTAGACATGCTTATCCTAAAATGCCTGCTTCAATAAGTATTTCTATTAAAAGAGCAATCACGATGTACTCTGAATGTTTTCCTGCTGCATATTTTTTTTTCTAAGGAAATATGGTTGCATGATACCTGAAAATACTTAGCCAAGTACTGTTTTCTTTGAAGGTCTAAAGAAATAACCTAAAAATGCTTCTAGTAGCTTATTGTTAAGCTTATATTCTCTTAAATTCTCTTTCTAAGCACAAAGTACTGATTAATATTTGAGTGTAGCATGGGTCTTAGAAGCAGCATTAAGCAGTTCTTCTCGTTCTCTCCACAGAACGCGTTCCAAGGATTGCTGTTTGATATAGTGTCTCACAAAGCATTTGACATTACCATTGTGACTTTCATCTGTCTAAATATGGTCGTTATGATGGCAGAAAATAGCCAGAAGGACATCAAGGATGTCCTTAAAAAAATCAACTTCTTTTTTGTGGCAGTATTTACTATGGAATGCATCATAAAAGTACTAGCCTTAAGACATTACTTCTTCACCAGTGGCTGGAATATATTTGATTTAGCTGTTGTGATCCTTTCACTAGTTAGTAAGTATCAATCATTTATCAGATCAGGTAATGTGTCTTAATAATGCTAACCTAAATTTCAGTATAAATTAACTACTTTACATATACTTTATGAAGGAATTTCCAGATTCATTATACTTTTCAAACCATATGCTAAGTGATTCACTCTGAAAGGATATATTTTTGTTTTCCCTTATGTTTTTGCAGAATACTAAAAGGTAAATGGATAGTTTTCTTTCCTTTTTTTTTTTTTTTTAATTAAAGTATGAGTTTTATTGAGTAATTAACAAAATAGGGATTTAATGCAGCAAAATCTTTTCAAAGTTACTGTACTTAAACTGTTGTCTTCACGTTTTTATGCTTTCAGTTTACATGTAATCACGTTAACTGTTATTTTCACAATAAAAGTTAATTCAAGTTAAAATTACATTTGTATGAAAAATGGGAAAGATTTAGTTCATTTTCTGGGAATTTCTTTTGAGAAGGCAGATTCTTAGGGCTGATTTAGAAAGCTCATGAAAATTTAATTGCTCTAAATTCTAAACCTGGTCCAGTGTTTGTGACTGTGAAAAGTCTTATTAAAACAGGTTTGGTTTTATTTTGCTTTTCAAATAAGACCAGATGCTTATAATTTCCTCTACAAAGGGTCATATATAACTTTAGTTTCTCGTACAGTTTATTTGGTCTGTGTTTCATACTCAGGCGCAGATTATAACATAGAATAAAGGAGAGGAAAGAAAAACTGATCTGAGTTCTCTACTTCATCCCTAAGCACAGTACCCCTTTGCTATCCCATGCAACCCAGAAAAATGCTGACTTTGTAAATCTCTTTGTAATCATTTACGTTACAACTCTATAATGACTCTGATTCTAGGATCATAGAATGAGGTGTGATGGAGGATGAAGTTTGAAACACAGGTTTCCTTTATTTTCTTCTTTCTCTTCTCTGATCTCATTCAAGTACCAAGCATTCTTGAAAGTCTCACACTTGGCATGTGGCTTAGGCTGGTAGAAGTTGCAATCAGACAGCAGCTAGGAGACAAGCCCCCATAGCTTCCAGCACAGGAGCTGAATGGATTTAAAAGGATTTTTTTAAGTACTTGAGCAATGCATAATTTCGTCCCTTGAATTAGAGAAATCTGAGAGAATACAGTTTCCAAACTATACATAGTCTTAATACTACTTTAATATTTAATGGTATAACAGTTTGCCTTTCTTTTCCTAAGCTCTTTCATAAACCATTGCAGTATTGATGATAATGTTTTTCTTGAAAGTGATGTAATATGATCAATGTTACTTTCAACACCTAAAGCATAAAATATAACAAAATGGACATAAATAGGGAATTTCACTGATATGGCTTCACCACATTTTGTTTTCTCTTTCATTTCAAAGGTCTTGGACTTTCTCAAGTCTCTGAAGCTTTGATCTCTCCTACGCTTTTGAGAATTTTTCGCTTGTCACGAATTGGACGAATCCTGAGATTAATTCGAAAAGCGAGAGGAATTCGCACTCTTCTTTTTGCATTACTGATGTCTCTTCCTGCACTGTTCAACATTGGTCTTTTGCTTTTTCTGGTCATGTTCATTTACGCCATTGTGGGCATGACAAACTTTGCCTGTGTTGGCTGGGAAGATGGGATTGATAACCTTTTCAACTTTCAAACCTTTGATGGTAGCATTCTCTGTCTCTTCCAAATTACAACATCAGCTGGCTGGGATGGTCTTTTGGTCCCTCTGTTAAGAGGATCTAATTCATGTGCTCCCAACTTAAATTTAACATATGAACAGAGAAGCAATTGCACAAATAAGGGGGTTGGTATTTTATTTTTTGTAAGCTATGTCATTATATCTTTTCTCATTGTTGTAAATATGTACATAGCTGTCATTTTAGAGAACTTCAGTGTTGCCACTGAAGAAAGCACAGATCCTCTTTGTGAAGATGACTTTGATATGTTTTATGAAACCTGGGGAAAATTTGATCCTCAGGCAACACAGTTTATTGAGTATTCTGCTCTTTCAGACTTTGCGGATGCTCTGGCAGAACCCTTACGTATTCCAAAGCCTAATAAAATTCAGCTTATATCCATGGATCTCCCTATAGTTAGTGGAGATAAGATCCACTGCTTGGATATCTTGCTTGCTTTCACTAAAAGGGTCTTGGGAGAATCTGGAGATGTGGATGGTCTTGAATTACACATGGAAGAAAAATTTATGGCTGCCAATCCATCTAAAGTTTCTTACAAGCCAATTACTACTACTCTTAAAAGAAAACAAGAGGAGGTTTCAGCTCTTGTTATTCAAAGGGCCTTCAGGAGGTATTTGATGCAACGTTCTTTTAAAAATAAATCTTTCTTATACCGTCATAAGCATTATAACAGTGCTGTCTTTGAAGAGGAGATGCATAAGAGGGAAAGCCTTATTATATCAATCCTTAATGAAAATCATGGTAGGAAGCTAGGTAAATCACGGACTACATCTTCCATATCTCTCCCTTTATTTTTTGATGGCATTGCTAAAACAGATAGTGATAACGTGGACACGTAAGTCTTCATCATTAAAGGCTTCATCATTTAAGGCTGCATCATTTTTTTGATTAAAACAGTATGAGATATTTTCAGATAGAGAAAATTTTGAACCCAGAGCATTATGGTATAAATTCAGAATAATGATGGCAGCCTTTAAGTATTGCAACTGTTCAATTTTGCAAGTGCTTCTTAAAACAATTAGAGATTTGTACAACTGTCTCATAAATATTAGAGGAAAATCAAACCACGATATCTCTTTTTCCTCAGCTACTGGAGTAGGTGAGTTAACTTTTACAACTGTAATTTATTTTTTTTTCTTCATATTTCTGTGTTTATAGAAAAGACCTGCAAAAGATCGTTTCTAAGTGTAATATGATTTATAAGCACACAAGGCTGTAAATGTATATCTCTTTAGAGAGAAAGACTGGTTGAAAAAATGGTTACTGTAGCAAAATTAAATAATTGCTGCATTTTCTGTAAAAGACTTCACTCAAGACACTTGAGTATAATCAGCCACTAATTTCTATGTGATTTGGGACTATTTTCCTCCTAGTGCCTTTGGATGTATTTGTTCACGCTTAAGAATTTTTGAGGTGTCTTTACACATGCACCTAAATGGATTTATCGTGTCATCCTCACGTGTCAGTGCCTGAAAATGGTATATAATTTGTTCCTTGTATAAGTCAATGTATGAAAATTGTGACAATTATGATTACCAAAATCAGAAGATGTTACACAAGAGGTATTGCTTCCAGGAAATCATATGAATTATTGTACATAGAATTTCATCTTTATATTTAATCCAAATGTCACAGAAAGTATTACTTAGTATTCTGAAAAGGATTTCATGGTATGTTTTACAAGACAACATTTATTAAAGTTAGAAGAAGTATTTATTTCAGTGGTTCTCAAAAAACCGTATGTATAAACAGTGTGTATTAGTATTATTTGTACTGTTTTTTGCAGTTTAGGTTGATCAGGTGAAGTGTCATGGTGGTCTCTAATAATGAAATAGGACTATTTTAGATTCTTCAATAAAGATTTCAGATGCTTAATGCATTTTTGTCTTTTTAAGGAGTATCTTCAGTTTATTACAAGACATAATCTGTTATTGCTATCATTTCCCTTGTTAAATACTATTAAAATACACCATATATAGCCAAATATAAGCTATTTGTAGGACAAATAAATGCACATGAAAGCTGAGAGTTAAAGAGTTCAGATATAATGGTTTGAACTAGCTTTATTCCTTCCAGAACCAGCTTCTCTTCAGACAAAAAGTTGGCAGAGACTGACTTTAGACCTCTTAACTCAGAAATTAGCACTGGGCAGTGGGAGGCAGAAATACTTGGTGGGTCTGCTTGAGACCTGCTTCTGTCCAGCTTGGCTTGCTTTTGTGCTTGCAGTGCACAGTGATGCTTTTGAGGTGAAACTATTTCTTTTCTTCTGCGTGAGCTGGAATGAGCCGACGGCTTTTTGTTCAGCGATTGGATACCATTAGATGGCAGCATTTACTACGCTTTAGAATGTGGCCAGTCTGCTGAAACAAATGTCCAACCTCAGCACGGAGGTATTCAATTAATTGCAAATGACTTAGAAAATAATGTTATAATTCTTTATATCTATAATTTTTTTTTTTTCCTTTCTGTCCTGGGCTCTCAGGCTAGCCCAGTTCTCAGTAGGTGCTCATTTGCTGGCTATTCTGCTTTTTACTTAGGACAGACTGACAGACTTTAATGATGGTGAAAAAAACCCCATTGCTCTCCTGTGTGCTTGGATCTTCCAGAGGGTTAGTTTCAAGCGTGTCTCTACAGCACTGTAGCAGGAAATGATTGTTAGGAAAGAGGTAAGAGTGCTTTGTTCCTGCATATTGGAAAAGGAGGAAAGACTGGAAGGGCCATATGAGAGAATTTTAAATGTTAATAATAAGTAACAAAATGCCAATTATTTTTTTTTTTTTAATACTCTGATCTCTACAATTTAAAATTATGGTGTTTGAGTGCAACAGCAGTGGCTGTGCCCTGGTCTATAATTAGAAATACTTTAAAGGTGAACGCTTTATCATAAAGGTGGCAATTTTAGACAATCACACCTGGCATGAACAAATCCTTAGTCATTATTTTGCCTCAGAAACATACAACAAAAGCACTGAATTCACCACAGTGCAAATTTGAAAGTCTAACCGTTTTTAATTTATTTTTTTTATTATTATTGCTTAAGCATTAAAATAGCCTTAGCACAGTATTGCAGGGTTGAAAGGAGAATGGTGATATCCAGCTGTGCAGCTTCTTTATGCTGGAATTGCCCCAAAGCCAGTTCAGCTGCTGGGGCAACACAGAGTTTCTTTAAGAGGATTATATATGGTGATGAGTTCATAACAGTGAAGAGAGAGGAGTTTTTGTTAATTCTGGCATCTGGAACTGTGAATTCCTCCACGTAAAACTGGCTGGATATATGTGAACTTCATGAGAAGTGGTCAGATATGATTGGAACACAGTGGAAGAATATTCCTTTCTGTTCATGAAGTTTAATACTTCCGTCAGAAGGAGAATTTTATCATGGCATCTTTTCCCTGACCCTACCAAAGGTTATTGTGCTCGACAAGTGTGTCATCTGCAGTGTCACTTTCCAAAGCCATCGGTGAGGTAAATATTCTGTCACAACTTGAGAGAACCCCTAAATGTACATTGTGCAGGAAGACATGCCAAAATATGCTTTTCTAACTCATATTTAGAGTGTGTTCCCATAACAGCACACCCGACAACTCTAGCAGCTTTAAGCAGAGGTCAGGGTTATTACTAGAAGTGATGAAGAAGAGGTCTAGCATATGATGTTGAAACTGAGCAGAACAAACTTCCATACTTATGAAAAAAATTACAAAGACAGAGGAATTGTGTGTAAATACTGTTGTTAACTAACACCAGCTAATAGCAAGTCTCACTTAAGACATGCTTCAGCAGACTTTCTGAAGTCTCTCTGTCTTGCCTGCCAAGGAAAGGTTCTGCCAATTGCTTCACAGAGATGAACAATAAAATGGGCCTGGCAGATGCAGAACTGCTCATTTCTTCCTGTCCTCAGAACATGGACTGCCTTCAGTATGGATACCCTAGATTCTATCCCAGAGTGTCTGCTGATCAGTAGCATCCATTCCAGCTATGTTGGGGTTGCCCTGGAGATACCTTGGAGAACCAAACAGATATATTGTAGTTACTGAGACCTAATTCAGCAGTCATATGGATGTCCTGGTGGGTAGAATCACCGTGTTTTGGGCAGGTCTCACTCAAGTAACCCTTCTCTGTGGTTTCTCAGCCTTCTTCCTTTTACTGTTCAACATTAGCTTAATATACTGTCTGCTAAGTCTGTGTGGTGGAAGCCCATGCAACGACTACCGGTGCAAGCCAAAACTTATGTACATGTTAACTAACCATGTAGGTAATGGTGTGGAAGGAAGAACTATTTTACTTTCTGCCATCTCTTCTTTCTTCTTTCTTCTTTCTTCTTTCTTCTCATATCTGAACAAATCAGATGGTTTCTTCAGTTATTACTAGGTTTGGGTAGATCTTTTCAGTTTTAGTAGGAAAATTCCTACTTCATCTTCAATATAGCAACAAGATACTCTGTTTTGCTTTCAGTGGATGCATAATGATCCAGTGTATCTCAGGTTTTACCAATTCAATCACAGATTTCCAGTGCTCTACTATCCAGTGGTAGTCATAAATTAAGAATCAAATTGCACATCTGTTGCAAATCAATGCAACCAGAGTATTGTCCAGTTTTGGGTTCCTCAAAACAAGAGACATCTTGGAGCAAGTCCAGTGGATGGCCATCAAGATGTTGGAGCCTCTGAAATCCAAGGAAAGCTGAAAGATTGGTTGGTTCAGTCTTAACAATAAAAGATGAAAGTGTGGATCTTACTTTTGACTTCAGCTACCTAGTAGTTGATTGTAGAGAAGTGGGAGCCTAACTCAGATATACACAGTGATGCAGATAGGAATCAACAGGCAGAAGTTCCAACAAGGGAAATGCTGATTGGACAAAAAGAAAAAAAAAATCCACAATGAGGGAGGATAAACTTCAGAACAATTTGCCAGGAAATTCTGTGGTATTTCTGTCCTTGAAGAAATTTAGAACCTGACTGGACAAGACATTGGCAAGCCTGATCTAGCTCCAAACTTGAATCTACATTTGAAGGTGCATCTGCCTTGAGTTGGGTTAGTTGAATTTCAGGGATCCCTTACAATCTTAATGATGTGGCTTAATGACAATAGCCACACACTTCTGAAACTGAAATATTATTGCTAAACAGGACAGACCTATATTCATCAACAACCATTTGAAATATCTGGGAGTCTGAGTCTATACCAATCAGTATTATTTTGGGCATGCACTTCCAGTCTGTCTGTGTGATAGGGTGTCAATTTAGTGCAGATTAACAAGAGTTTTCCTATCTGTCCACCCCTGGGAACCAAATGATGAGTCCTCTGTAACTTCCACAACATCATGTCAGATTTCTCCGAGAATTTTTCAGTACCCCCATCCATTATAAATACTCGAATAAAGGTATTGAGTGATTTCAGAGCTCAATGCAGTGGAACAAGTTTAGGCTCTTTACTCTGCCAATTCCAGAGAAAATATGTGAAGGCATCAGCTTAGTAAGTGGTTTTATTGATCTACAGAGACTTTTGAAAGAGCAGTAGAGATGTTTTGGCCAACCCTCAGGAAAATATAACTGTTTGAGCAAATCCATTGCAATTATCTGCTTCATGGTTCCAGGGAAGATGGGCTTACACAGGAGCATTCAAAGGTTAGTGAGTCACAGGTTAGACTTAAGACAACAGCCACCCTACTTTGCTACCTAAAGATTGGGTAGAATTTGTCCCCAAAGATAAATTAAAGTAGTCACTGGAAAGATCAACTCTTAAGTAAATTTTCTTCTATATATTCATACACTTCCTGAAAGGAAGAGAGTAGAACTGAAGATAGTATTTTAATAGTGGTCCTACTATGCTACCAGTCTTAGCACTCTCTGGAGGATTTATCAGCAAAGATTTCATACCACTACTTCAATTATCTGGTTCTGTTTGGCTTGTTGTTTTTGGTTGGTTGTCTATTTTTTTGTTTGTTTGGGTGTGGTTTTTGGTGTGGTGTTTTGTTTGGTTTTGTTGGTGGTGGTGGTTTTGTTTCTTCGCTTTGTTTGTTGGTTTTTGTTTGTTTGGGTTTGGGGTTTTTTTATAGCTATGGATAGAGTAACAACACAGACATAATCAGGCAAATAGAAAGTCATCCTTTTCTTTTTCACTTGATTTGGTTTTTCCTGCTGCTACTAGTGAAGCTTGTAACTGCTGCAGCCAGAAATCAGTGTTTCTGGAAGAAGACATCCTTCAAGACACATGTACAGAAATTCATCAAAATACTTCCAGGTGCTGCTTTCCTCCCACCCCCTCCCTGCTTCTGAGCAGCAACTGCAGAAAACTTCTCCCACTTTTCAGTGAAATACTGGTAAGTTTTTGTCCAAATAGCAGCAACAAGACCCCGCCATGGCACCTTTGGAGAATGGCACTCAGTTCCTCCCTACACATATGTAGTGCCCACCACTCATTTCTCAGGTTCTCTGACATCCAATTTAATATAAAACTTCTGCTTATGTCGATGATGTCCATCCTACTTATCTTCAGCTTCCTCTTATAACTTGTTTTGTCTGCCAGCTGTGTAAAAGGCAGAATATCCAATGGCTGTGAGAACATCAAATATACTGGGGAACAGTTAAGGTTTTCTACTCTGCCTTGAGCAGGGGGCTTATCCCTTAAAAATCAGCCAATAATCCACATGGAAAGCACCCAGAAAATCCAGATAGGAAAGCGAGAGTATTAATATACAAGCATGGATACAGTCAGTGAAAGCTGCACTTTCTTATAAACTTGGGAATCTACTAACAAAATACAAAGTCAGAGGAAAAAAAAATAGGGTTTTCTTAATTCTGATGCTCATGTGAGTTTTGGTATTTATTTGAGAACACTACATTTAAAAATACATTTGCACTATGTGTTCTGATCAGTTTACAGCCTGCAGTTTCCGCGTGAAACATGCTTAACATAACAAATGTTTAACATAACAAATGCTTAAGATGGTATTCTTCAGCTGCATACCATATCGAATAAAAGTTGGTTTTTAAAATGAAAATTCATCTCAGTGTTATTTTGTTTCATTACATCATATTGTTTCATTATGTACTTGAGCTGCTTCAACCCACGTACTCCTTCCTGGCGATTGGGAATGCCCAGCGTCACAACAGTGAGCATGTTGTAGAGTGTGATGAAGATCATATTGGTGTTATAACTGAACTGTATATTGCAATGGCCATCTTTTGCCGAGTGTAACCTTACATTTATATTGGGATTTCAGCATACTATGTATCACTCTGCTAAATCAAAAATCCAATGTTACATCAAATATCTTCAAAGAAATAAATCCGATATTAAACATCACACCCTCCATGCATGGAATAGCTAAAAGAATGTGGTCAGAGACTGTTGGAGGTCCTTTCCAACCACAATTATTCTGTGATTCTGTGATTTTGCCAATCAGGCATGGCTCTTCTTTCTGCAATTATCCAGAGTCAAGAATACAAATGAAGAAACATTTAGAGAAAGGCTTTTCTATTTGTCAAAGATGGGGAAACGGTAAAAGAAAAAATTATGATTTTAGAACCTATTCATTCATCTTAATGATTATAGAGACAGTGACAACAGCCGTCTTCACTTTAGGTTATAAATTTTCTATGTTTATCTATGTATACAGAAACAGGTATTTTAATTGCAGTGCAATCAAATTAACTTCATAATGTTTCATAGCATGCCATGAATAATATATAAGTGAAACCTATCTCCATATTTCCTGGTTTGATGATGCTGATTAGTGGATTTGAATACTACATCCAGCTGTAGTAAAGGAGAAAACAATGGCCTTGATTGGCAGAGGCTTTCATTTCTAAGTGCCACATCATTGCCCCACTCATGTTCTAACAGTGCACCCTGTCCAACAAGCCATTTCTCACTGGAAAATGCAATGGTTCAAACCTGGCTTTGTGGCTACTGCTTAAACGATGCCTATATTTTGTAGACTTAAGCAAAGAGGACCACTGTAAATGTCTGCGGAGTGAAAAGCCATTTCCCCACAGGGCACTTTTCTGCTTTCTGAAGGTGATTTAGTAAACCTGCTTCTCTACGTAACCAAAGGTCATTCCATCCTTCTTTGGCTGATCACTTCTTAAGGTAGCAAAATCTGACATTTTTCCCATGCAAGGTATTTGCTAGTTTATAGTACTGCTGGTCTTTTGCTTGTGCCAGCTATACTGAATGCAAAGTTGAATTCCCAAGTCCTTTATCACAGTAGAGAGAAAAGTCTCTGGCTGGCCCCAGACACCAGGAAGAGAAATAAATCCCAAGAATCTCATAAGAAGGTCTTCCCAAACACTAGGCAATAGGATGACATGTGGTAAATATGCCCCAATTAATAAACAAAGACTGTCCCACAGGTCCCCAGTTTTAATTGAAGAGTGGAAGCACACTTGCATGGTCCTATAAACCTCAATTCTTTTAAGATTTTTGGATGTAATAAACCCCATCTATTAAAAATATCCCTTTATTTTTTGATCGGATTTTAAGCCAAAGAGTGTTTATGGGCCAAACATCTCACAAATAAAAGCTTTTCATGTACCAAAGGAATGGTTGCTATAAAGCCTTTTTTTTTTTTTTTTTCATGTGAAAAATGTTCGATTTTGCTACCTTAACAAGTAATCCCTACCCAATGCACCAGTTCTGATACTATGAGCTGATGATTCTGTTTGCAGTGGAAAAGATGCCCTATGTCAAAAGTTAACCTTCTTCATTGAAAAAAGAAACTGAATTGAGTTTCAGTAACTGAGTAAGATACTGTATGAAACTTGTAGATAAATACAAACACTTCCTTTTCCCTCTTGCCTTTTTTGTTCACAGTTTTTTTCCTTTGCATTTTTAATTCCTTTATATTTAATTTGTTGCAGGAAATTTCATGTTAAAAAACATTATGGTTAAGATGTGAGAATTAAACTAGCCTCTAGAAATCTTGTACAGTATGTGCTTTATGTCTGGTACCTAGAATACCTTTGTAACTAAATAAGAATGAAAGTGCTTATAAAACAATATTAAAGTGTGGGCCCAGGTACAGGACATTTGATTTACTTGGGAAAAAACCCCACCAAATTTATACATTTGTATGTGCAAATATGCTGGTTTGGTCATGGTATGTTACAACAGGTGCCAACTAACAGATTGCTTGGATTTTCTCCTTTGGAAGATAATGAAGCTCAGGCGCTGCAAGAAATACTAGGATGACTAACACTGGTAAGACACTGATATTTCAGATTATTTCTTCCTTTGATCTTTATACTATTTTGACACAAAAATACTTGTGGCTGACAAAGTGCAGATGCTTAGAACACCACACGTTTCTATAGCAGGAGAAGGTCCTTTTGACCTTTCAATCACATTTTCCTATTTCCACAAATTCAAAGCTCTAGTTCTAGCTTTAAAATAAAGGGTGAGATGAGAGGTGAAACAAATTCTAGATTTTTGCCATTCTGTTTGTTGAATTTGATAGACTTTTAAAGCATGTCTTCTGAAAAGCAATTTCAGACACTTCTCTTAGCATCGTCCAATTATGCATTGGCTGCAGCTCACTGTATCTATCAAAGTGTCACAGATGCTTTCATGTAGGCAATATATTGCTTTTTCAGACCCAAGAGAGGGAAAAATCAGGCACCCCAGCATCTTCTCCTTAAGTAGGTGTGGAGCAAATTAGCCCCATTACAATTCAGCATGCATTAGTCCATTAAAGAGCTGGAGGAAGATTCCTTTGTGTAAATGACCAAGTGGTTTCAGTGTATATTTGTATTAGTCATTTCCTGTTGTTCTTTCAAGAAAGTTCTTGATACCTGATATTTAAAAGATCTTCATTTCCACATGAGCAAAAATTAAAAAAAAAATAATAATCAGAGAAAGAAAGCATTCTTTAAAAAGGTAATTAATTATTTTTAATATCATTGAATTAATTTACTTTATGGCTCAAAGAACGCAAGGAATTCTCAACTTGCAAACACCCATATGGTTAACCTATGATTAATGTGGCTCCTTGTCTACAAAGCTTCTCTTATTTGCCCAAATCATTTCTGCTGCTGTTCCCAGATTTAATGTTAGACCATGTGAAAGAGCAGCTATTTGGCCCCTCAGTCACAGGACTTAGACATCCCACCTGGAATGAACATGGTCATTTCATATCAGCAAGATTAGAGCTCTTCAACTGTCTTGAGATACGAGGTTGGAAAGCTTTGTGGTAATGAAACTTAACCATGAAGTCTGACTCTTCTCACAGTCCTTCTGTTACATAAGAAGTTTAATGATCAACTGAAAATGTACGAAAATTGGGGGAAAAAAAAATACTGTACGCTCATTTTTCTTCTACCACAGATCACAAGAGCCAGTGAGACCATCATCAGAGAGGAAACTACAAAATAAGAGGTGGAGATGCTGAATAGCTCACAGAAACATGTAATAGATGCAGGATTATGTTATCAAGATGACAAAGGCAAAAGTGAACATTCCTGCAGAAAACCGTTGAAGAGAGCAGTCAGTGACGAGTTCCTCCATTCCAGATAAATGGAAAGAGCAAAGGATGTAGTTCTCTGTGCAGTGCTGGCATAATGACCTGTTGGGAGTTGTTCAGCTGAGACCTTCTTTGACAACTATTTTGCACACAGAAGAGGACCTCATTTTCTAAATAGCATTTGACATGAATTTTTTTCAGCTATTCCAAGCTGATGAATAATACAGTCTCTAACCCACTATACTCTGCCAAGCAGATGCTTTAGTCAATCATCTTATTATGTATTAAAAAGTTTATCCACTTCTGCTCCATGTATAAGTCCTTAAAATTGGCTGCTCCTGAAGGTTATGGTTTACTCTTACCATCCTGGAGCTTGATTCCATGGTGTAATATCTTCAAGTAACTTAACGTTGCCTCTGATTTACATTAGACAATCAGGGGTGTGCGTTTTACTTCATTAAAAAAAAAAAAAAAAAAAAAAAAAAAAGGAATATAAGGGATATTAAAAGTTGATCAAAGGGTAAATATCCAATGTCTGATACAGCTTGGGAAATCTCTAGATGTAAAGCTGCTTGATGAAATAACATTAGAAATATTAATTTTCTAACTTGATTTACTACACTACCGTAATTCTCTTAGCATTATTTTGATAGACCATTGAGAAGAGACAAAAGAGCTACCCATATTTTATCAGTTTGAGTGGAGGATACACAAATTTTCCTGATTGAAATGTGCATTGGACCATTTAGAAAGCTGAAGATTACTGTATGTAACAGAATGATTTTAATACATACTTACAAAGAAAGCAATTTCCTGTTACTCTATAATACCAATTATCCATTCAAAAGAGTCTGAATTTTACATCACCATGATTTTTTTTTTTAAATATAATTTCATTCTCTGATAAAAGGAAATGAGATTCCTTTATACTAGGTCTTTATTTTGACAAAAATGCCAATTAACTACTTTATACCATTTAGACTTCACTATTATGTGAATCAGAAAATGGCTTCAGCTATTCTTTTAAAAGAAAGCAGCAATGTAATATATGATAAAAGTTATTCTAATCCCTGTGCAGTAAAAGGCCTTCATAAATCACTAAAAGCTCTCTGCAGCATTATTTCCTCAGTTTCAGACTGGGCTACGAATCTCACAGATGTTAATACTCATCCCATAAACAGGAATTTATGAGGGTTTCCCTTCTTGACCTGAAACTCTCAGCCTCCTTTGTATTATAAAAGTGATATAAAAAAACACCCTCCCACCCTGAAAAGGTTCTAGTTTTGTAAAGTCACAGGAACATTGCACAGCTGAACATTGGTCCTCAGCTGACAAACAATAGTGTCTTTTGGAGGTTAGTTTCTATACCATAATTTCATTGACAGAAAAAAATCCAGACCACATAAAAAAAAAAAAATAAAAAAAAAAAAATTAAAAATCTCATCATGGTGATTTGTTTACGGGAAAGAGAAAGCACAAGACAGGTGATACAGTCCTTAACTTAACTGTTTAAAACCATATCAGTTAAGCAATTCTAAAATAACTGATGTTCTTAGAGCGAAATAGTGCACACACAGAGGTTGCAAAATTCATTTTTTCCATTCTGTGTTGGTTGGCCTTCAAAATCACAATGCTTGCGATCGAGAAGCTATCATTTATTATTTTATTTATAGGTACTCTGCTCAATGTATGTATGGAAGGCTTCTGTTGATTAATGGCTATATAAATCTACATTGTGTATCTGAAATCTGGCAAAGAGTTTTAACATGAAGTATTGTCAGCAACGGTGAAGAAAATGTATCACAACGCTGATATTTTCTCTTTCCCAGATGAAGAATTCAGATCTGGTTTGCATGATAGATATTAACACTTTCTGTTTGGTTTTCATCTCCTCTCTCCAACACTGTGCAGCTGAAATGGATCTGATTGGTGCATCTTTATGACATGAATTACAAGGATCGGTTGCAAAATGAAAACCCCCACTGTATCCTTAATAAAGATGATAGTGAAATGCCAAAGGAATTTACAGCTAAGATTTCCAAATCGTATATCAAACTTCTCAGAAAGGACCAGAAATGAATCTTTGCTAAATCTGGTGATGTTGTGAGATTCTAGAAATATATTAAAAAATGATTGCACTTGTGCAACTCATCTGCTTTCTCCCAATTAAAGCTGCCATTATAGTCACTATCGTGTCCCCGTTACTATAGCAATGAAATCTCTGTAAAAACCTGGGTAGATACTGACTGGTTGCTGCACCTGATATATAATTTTTCACAGTCTATCTTCCATTTGTTATTTCTTAAATTGCAATAAAATAACATCATTATTTTTTTATGTTATATAATTGCATAATTTATCATAACAGAGAGGTATGTACATACATACCAATTACATCATCAGGAAACATACAGAAAGAAATTGGTGGTTATTTTTAAAGGAACTATGAAATGAAATTAAGAACTCAGAAATGAAATTATTTTACATTACAATAATGAAATTAATTTTTTACTCCAGTAACCATTCCCTACCCCAAAGTTATTGCTATGCGGTGGAGGGTAAAACTGAAGAGCCATTTGTAGCTCACTTTAAGCTGACTGTTCAACTTTATTGTAGATTAAGCTACTTTACATTTAATGAATATTCTTTTCTAATAGCAAGCATATATCATACCAATATGTTTCACTTGTCTTTAAGTATTCATTTTTCCTAAGTTCATACATCCTTTAGCATCAAATATTTGCCCACTTCCATTAAGCCATTTCTGTATCATTTGCAAATGCAGATATTGCTCAGCTTTTTAAATACTTCTATACAATTTCCTTCTAAACACCTTTATATTTATAGACTATCTCCATATGTTTTCTTTACCAATGGCGAGTGCTTTTTGGCTCTTCTTCATTTAGCAAGGCTGAGGTTTTGTCACGGCAGCATTTTCCTTTCTACTCTTACAAATTTCTTTTATCTTGAGGTTTATTTCCCTCCAGCTGCTCACATTGACTTGAATTTGCTGAGGTTGGAGGCTCTTGATTTTTCCTCCTGATAGAGCAGAGGGGACTCAAACAGCCTCGCTGTGAGTACAATAGGTGAAAGGAGGATTTAATTTTGGACAGGGAAGGAAAAGTCAATGTCAAAGGTGCCTCACCCTTCCCTGTCCAGCAGGGCATTTCTATTTATTTAGAAATACACATTTAAAACAATGTGGGACAAGCCTAAATTCCTGTTTATACTCAGGGGAGGTTTCATCAGCAGAGTCAACAGAGACACCACAGCTGCTTAGCAGTGGTGACCTGGCTGCGCTGGGTTAATGATTGGACTTGTTGATGTTAACTCAGTACACGCAAGGGATATAATTTCAGTGCAACCTGTAAAAGAAAGTGCCCTTTGAAAACACCTTGGGATATTTCAAATTACTGAGAGCTTATCTCTGACTCAGTCTGGGCCAGAGCTGACAAGTAACTGGTCCATCTCAAGCTTAGTGGAAGGACCTAGGAAAGTCTGAGATAACCATGAGATGCCATTCATGCTTTCTTCACCCGTAGATGACAGTAATGCCTTCTTGACTCCAGAAGCTGCAGGTTATCTTACTCCCAAAGCAAAGGGGAATAGCTAATAGGGAGGAAGCCCAATCTAATTGCTGCTTCAAGTCTACTTTTCATCTCTAACTGTGGGTGAAATGTGAGTGATTTAGCACTGGAGATGGGTATGAAAGCATTCTACGTATCTGATGTTAGATACACTTTACAGTGGCATTCTTAAAAGTGTTTAAAAGCTTAAGTCACATTGATTGCAATGTCATTCAGACACTGAAAATTCTATTGGGCATCCCGCTATTCCTTTGGGGGGCATAAATATATTGTAAAATCTACACCTTATTATTGTCTATTCCTTCCATATGAATGCAAGGTGCCAGTATTTATACAAACTTTTCCCATCTTCGTGGATACCTAAGCAAAGCTTCAAACAGCTCAAACTTCATAAAATTAGTGTCAGATGGTTTTAAAGCCATGTAAGACAGCTTGCAAGGAAGAAGAGATAATATGAATTGAATTTGTGTCATGAAGTCTAAGGTTCATGTGACTCATCTGAACATGCTACTTTCTGTAAGTGATGTTACTTTAAAGTGTGATAATAGTGAAAATTGTGAAGTCGGATGGCTTAATAAATCTTTTATCTGCCATGAGATTTCCTAATTTCATTTGTGGATAGTTTCTCTGATCATTACAGATGTCCTTCTTCCCACAAAATTAAACCTTCTGTGCAGTGTCCTGTCCAAAGCATCCAAGACATACTTTAACTTCCTACAGCAACGCTCATTAAATTTAGCACCTAATGAAACAAAGTTTTTGCCAAAAGACAGCAATGTTCCATCAACACATAAAAGTTAGAGACCTGGTGTACCACCATGACTTCTTTCCCCTATTTCTCACGGTCTACTGTGAAAGAAGGTAACTTTAAATGTAGAAGGAGATCAGCAACCAACACAAATTCAATAGAAAATAAAATTTGTCTCGGTATATTGCCAGACTACTTTCCTAGAAATTTCCTCTTCTACCTCAGCCAAAGCTGACAAGGACAAAGTACTGATGGAGTAAAATATTGTTTTATTGATCCTGATTGTATTTAAGACAGGGAAGGATCTGGCACACAGATCTTCCAGGTCAAACATTTTTAGGGCGTTGTCATGCGGCAGAGGTACCATCTCATATTCCATCCGGGGGTCAGTTTGGCTTGCTTTCCTTTGATTCATCCCATTTTAACTAGGTGAAATAATAGACATCCTGAAAGTAAAGCATAATATGAAATGAATGTGTCAGCCTTAACTTCTCTTTTTAGTGTCTGATGATTATAAATTTTCCTTGTGCAGCTGGTGCTTCCTTCTGCCCTAAAAAGTTCAGCTGCCTGGGTAATTCGGAAATACCAGACTCAGGATCCTTTGGATCAGACTAATTATAAGTGAGGTCACACTCTCTGTCCTAAGCAAAACTACATGGAGAAATGAATACAATAAGTACAAGAAACTTTGATTCTCTTGCAGGAGAGGAAGGACCCTCTAAAATTACATCATTCCCTCTTTGGAGAGGATGACTACTGTTTTTCCTCCCTGTTTTTGAAACATCAAAAAAAATTAGGTTTATGGACAGAAATTTACTTCAGAAGTTAGCTTCAGGGCCAGAGAATGAGCCCTGCCCCATTTTTGTAGTAGAGCAGACATAGCTGCAAAGGTAAAGTCTCCCATCCTATTCAACAGCAGCTTCAGCCATGGAAAACTTGCAGGTTTCAGGAGTAAGTGAACTCTTCCAGGCTCCTTACATACTTCTTGCATACATCATGACCTTTAAGGTCTTTTCCAACCACGACAATTCTGCGATTCCATGATCATACACATATATAATTAAACTGAATCACATATATGCACTGCGTCCTGGTTTGTGATAGGACAGAATCTGTTCTATCTGTTCAGTGCTTTTACTTTTCAGCTCCATCTCTTCATCTGCTGGCCAGCCCAGCCTCTAAACCTTGACAGCACTGGCATTTTATATTTATATATGTGCATATATACACAAATATATACCTGTATACACACAGAGAGGTAACAGTCACTAGTTTTCCTGCCTTCTACCCAGCTTCAGTCATAGTCTTCCAGTATAATTTATAGGTTCAGCATCATACATTTTCTCACTTTACTAAAGCAGAGAACTGAAACTGAAACATTTAAATAAAATATAAAGGTCAACGTCTTTTATAAAAAAAACCTGTTACAGCACAGAGAGCTCTCACTGCCAGGCTGACAAACACATTTGCCCCCATGTTTCCCATCCACTTTGTTCTCCTTCACTCCTTCTGTGAAAAATACTCAGAAATCCAGGGACGGAACAATAGCTCAAAGAAATACTCTGCTTGGAGCCTTCCCAGCTTTGCTGAGGTTACAGCCTCTCCCGTGAGACCTTGTATAATCACATCAGTTACTTTGATGGCTAAGTAGGCACCTCCCTCAACACCCTCCATGTACAAATAACAGTACAGGAAGGAAGAGTACCACCAGAGTGGCAGGGGTTTGCTGAAAGGGAAAATAGAGATGATAAAGGCAGTAAGGAGGTTTTCCCAACTATTTCCTGGGAGATGATTGGGCTGAGATGTGTTTCTCTTGCATAGAAAGAAGTGACTCCTCGAACCTTCACTTAGAGGGTATGGAAAATAATGTAAGTCCTGTGGTTTACTGCACTTTCTCTTCTTAGAAAAAAAGAGGTGGTTTGTGGTAGGGTCTTTCTAAAGGATTCAGTGACCTTTTATTTGCATAAAAAACTTTTTTTTTTCTAGTTAAGTGGCTTGTAAAAGAAAATGAAAGTGGGGAGGAGTGAAAATATATTCCCTCCAGTGCAATGTTTGCACAGGAGTTTCTCCTATATTTTTGTCTTGTTATTTTGCTGAAATAAGTTAACTAGGGTCAAAAAATAACACATAGAAGAGTAAATAAACATAGAAGGAAGTTTTTCTTCTGTGTGTAAAAGCGGCAGAGATCTGTATCTTATATACAAAGTTCAGATTCTTTAGTTACAATTTTTATTTCACAGTAAAGACAGAAAAAACCCGATAACCTTAAGTTTTATAACATTGCTTTCTCTTACATAGGTTTGGGCTTAGTAACATTGCTCTGACACAGACTAACGTTTACTTTTTGAGACTTAGAAGCATGGCTTTTCTTTTAAAAGGATTTTTTTTTCTGTAAAGAAGATTTAATTAAATTGGGGGGGTATGTGTTTGTTTGTTTGTTTTTGTGGAATATGCTGTACTGTGTTGGTGAATTCTTTTATCAAAGTAAACTGTGGGGCAGATAAATTGAGAAGTCACTATTGATGAGGAAGTAAATCAACAAATGCTAGAATGAAGAGGAGAATAAAATTTGCTTCTTAGGTGATGAAGTGGCAATAGAAAAAAAAATCTTTTCACATGCACAGAAACAGATCTCTTAGGTTTGATGAAGCAGATGAGTTTAAATGTTTCAGGTTTGCACTTGAAGCATCTGCAGTAGCTGTTATTTACTAGTGGGGGCTTATGTGTGTTCAGTTCACCACAGAGATAACAGGTAGACCTCTAGAGAAATGATTTTAAGAGAGCTGTGCATTACACAAAGGTGTTGTATTAAGATAAGGATGATAAACTATGGAGATATCCGCTACAGAGACCTGATCCAACCAGGTGCTCTGGAGGTTCTTCCCATGGCACTGGTATTTTTCCTTCACCATGCTTCATAGGTTTTAATACTTATATGACATTCTGATTTTTTTTGTAGTTATTTGACTTGAACTGAGACAGTTTTCCATATCAATGGAGAAAAGTTCTTTGGAATTTGAATTTCTTTCCATAGGATGAAAAGGGCAAGTGGTAAAGTCAATAATGGAAACCTAATAATGACATTAAATGACATACCTAATGCAAATGAGTTGTTCAGAACCGGCTTCTGATTAGATACATTTTAATTTATTTAGAAAAATGTTTCTGTGTAGAAAACTGTGGCAGATGAAAGATCATGCAATTTGAAAATTTCATACAACTTGTGGAATCACTTAACTTCTGGGAATCCAAGCTAAAATCTAGATAGATTGTGTACTCAAGGTAAGTTTGTAATTGAAAACTTGCATGTTAAGTTTTTCTTATGGTTTATTATAAATCGAATTAATAAACTCAAGGTCTTGGTTTTATTTCAGGTTTTATTTTGTGGATCATTTGACTTTTGTTATGATCTTGGGGACAATTTTTTCCTTTCTGTTGTATATAAAGTTGTGTCCTCCGATGTATATATTCAGCTGCCTAAAGATCTTTCTGTGTCAAAATGTATGTGATGAAATCAATCCTCAGAACTACAAAATGGCAAATCTGTGATGCTTTTAGAGCATTTAGTAGTTTCTGTTAATGGTAACAGTCCAAAATCCAATCCATGTCTTTCACTGAGTTTCCATAGATTTTTTTTTTGTTTTAATCAAATGCATATTAATATCAGCTAAAAGTTTATAGACCCATTAATCACATTAACCACATCTGAAATACTGCATACATGTGACAAGAAAAAAATCTGATGTACTGGCAGTCTGGCCTTTCAAGCCCTAGACCTCAAATGCAAAAAAAAAAAAAAAGAAATAGTTACTATTTAGTAACGTCATCTGAATACAAGTGCAGGAACTCTCATGGAGGTGTCCTTCACCTCTTAAAGATTTGATGTAGCAAGAGCTTAGTTCTCATTCCTTAAGGGTGAAGATAATTCAAATTCCCTTGGCTTGCTGCAAAGCTTGAATACCCATAAAATCTGCAGATGGTTCAGTATACAAAAGTATGTGCTTAAAAATCATGACTTGTCCCTCTCTTAGCTGCTAAATGTAACCTGCAGCACATGCTCCTTCCTTCCACTGCTGGCCCTTTGACATGACCCAGTCTGTCAAGTAAATTAATTTCTCTTCCTTCTTCTTTTCTTCCTCCTCTTCCCTACTTCACAGGGTTGAAAAAATGAGACTTACCCTCTCTGGCCATGCTTCTTAACACTGCCACCAGAAAATCTGATATTTCTTGGTATGACACTTCTAAACTGAGGTTTATTTAATTTCAATCAGAGTTTCTAAGCACACATAATATTCGAGTTCGGGGAGGGCTGAGTCCTAACTTGTCCCTTCTCTTTGTTTTTTAAAACTCCACACCTGAGCTTTTTAGCTGTCATCTGTGTCCAGCAACCAGTTAATCTTCCTGGTAACAGCACAGGAAAATTGGTATCTAAGATCTCTGTGCAATTGTCACCATGTAAGACCATAGTGTGAAGGATCAATGGGCTTAAATATCAACACTACTTTAATCATAGATATATACACTTTTATGAGTGACATGACTTTCCTGTACAGCAGCTCCAGCCATGCTGTGTATAGTCCTAGGCCATGGGATTTCTTGGGATCTTCGGTCCCTAGGGGTAGAGAGATGGTCCAGAATTTCAGTGTTGGGTCATCGAGTTTCCCAACAGTCTCTTTGCCCTGTGGTTACCCCACTATCCTTAGTCACAGGGATGGGTCAAGAATGCCTTGTTGGTGATGAATCAATCCAAACTGCACTGTCATTGTCATACTTACTGCTGCCATTCACAATCTTGTTCTGGTCACTTCTAAACAGTTTTGGTCTTCTTGATGACCAACAGGTTTTTTTCCATGGTTTGGCTATTTCCTTGGACACACCAAAGCTACCAGTTAAAGTTCATGGGCTTGTATTAATAACTGTGGTGATTACATCTAACTCACCCTAACTCCTACAGCAACAGACAAAAGTCTACGGTCATTAACAGCTTTCCAGCTCTTTTCCTCTCAGATTCCGGTGCTGCTACAGAGTTTAACTCCCTCAGTGCTCGCAACCAGCCATGTGACAACTTGGCAACTGACTGCTCGAGCACTTATGGAAAGTGATCTCTGTATGGATTTAAATTATTTATAATAGCAAAGTAGCTGAAAATTAGTCCACCCTTACCATGCAGAAGAAAATGTGACTTAACGCTTCACTAATTGCTAAGGAGGCTTGTCCTGTAAGTAGTCATTAAGGAAGCAATGTAATTTAAGGCAACCCTAGAATCTGTATGTGTTCACAGTCTTCTGATGAGTAATGAAGTTTGGCCAGTACTACCCCTGACTACAGAATTACTAATCTTTGGAAGTTTAGCAGTTATCTTAGTGGAGGCATCAAGAAGAGTAGGCCTAATAGATGCAAAGAGTTGAATTTATCTCACTTGAGACATCTCAGATCACCAATTGCAGTCACCTGGTACCCTGAGGTGTGATTCATTTCATCCTGAAAGAAATGTGAAAAGCTGTCTCAGGAGGGAGTTGAGGAGCTTGTGGAGGTGTAGCTGTGTAACTGTGAGATGTCTGCAGCGAGGTGAGACGAATCCCATCCCAAGGGGATTTTTGAATGAATGCTGCCAGGCTTTACCATGTCTTTGTAAATCATTTTGTGAATCTCTGCATTGTTTGCTACCTTCATTCCCATTGCTGGGAGCTATAAGCTGTAAATCCCAGTTTGAAAAAGTAAGATTTATTTCACGCTAAGTTTTCTTTTATAGGCAATAAAAAAAACCCAACCCAGTTGCATTTTGCAGCACTCTTCACGCATCTTAATCTATATATTTACTTATTGTTAGCTGGTCTGTGCCATCACTTCTGTTGATTGCAAAGAGGGTATAGATAAGCTGTTAGATAAGCTGTTGTCATCTCCTTTTGTTCAGATGCCAAGCTGGGAGACTCAGAGGACTGGAGGTCTTGGCCACATTGTCTAGGGAAAGTAAACAAATTCTGGGGTTGACCGTGGACTATTCAAAGGATAGTGCAACAGCCCGGTTCAGGTAAGGTGTGATGTTCTGAAGGCAAGCAACTAATGACAAAATGTGCTGATCGTTGTCTCCCTTGGCTATCTCAACAAAGCTACACTGGATGTTCAGATATGCTAGATGTTTCTTATAGGCTGCTATAAATACATGGACTAAATGGACTGAAGTAGGTATAATATTTATTTTCTTTATATAGTAGCATTTGGGATGGGGTTGCCTTTTACCTTTCAATGCAATATTTTATTTCTTTTTTCTACTATTACAGTGGTGCATAGTGGGAAGACAAGAGGAAAGGGGTATAAATTGAAACAAGGGGTCCCTTGGGATTGAGTCAAGTATTGGAACTGGCTGCTCAAAGAGGTTGTGAAGCCTCTGTCTTTGGAGATTTGTCTGGATAAAGCCCTGACTTCATGACAGACCTGTTTTGAGGAGTAGGTTAAACTAGAGACCTCCTGAGTTCCCTTCAAACTTGAGTTATTCTATGATAAAAATGTGCATGTTTTACTATACAGAAGTTATTTTCATATGTGTTTTAAAGATCATGAAGACAATGTCAGTTTAATTTGATTAAATCATCAGTTTCAAAATATAGAAAAGAGTTTGAGGAGAGAATAGAACAGTTCTACAGAAGCTTTGAACTGCTGTTAACTGAAACTTCCCTTGTTCAGTTCTGAAAGATTTGCCTCATTTGCTGGAAATTCAGATGTAGAAAGACACAACACAGCCCTAGTCTACCATGGTAATTTTGGGTGGTGCAGTTAGCACAACTTTCTTAGGTCCATATTGATGTTCTTGGCTCCTGAAATAATTACTGGGCATACAAACAGCTGGATCAGTCTAGAGTCCCTAACTTGGCTCCTCCAGGCATTGAATTTTCTCACTGATTAAGATGCAGAAGTGTGCACAAATCAACCATATCAAAGAAAATAATAACATTCCAGTTGTTCCAATAGGATAAGGCTTTTCACATACAGTCTTCAAACAACTTTTATTCCAGTTACTTAAAAGAGAACTCCTGTATGTATTATGAAAGGGACAGTTTTAACAGACAAGAATTGCAATCATCCAGGCTAAAGGAAAAAAAAAAAAGGGTAATAAAGTAATCCTGGCCACTCTGATCATACTAATTATCTTGGTCATGCTGATCACAGTAATTGTCAACATGTTTTCACCTCTTTCCTTAATAGATCATGAAACCAGGAAATCAAATAATTGAGAATAACTTTTATTCATTAACTGACAATTGAATTGGGATGATCATAATAGCAAGAAAAGGGGAGAAAACATCTTTCACAATAACCTTCTTTCCTGATCTGTCACAATAAATACTCCTAAAAAGGAAAAGATATTTGGAAGACAACAGCCTTACTTTGGAAAGCTTACCTAGCTACACATTTTGTATTTGAGAAATGATTCATAGAAATTGTGTTTGATAGCTAAAAATCATAAATACTACTTTTGGTTTTCTGCTGCTTCTTCAATTACGATGATTTAATTCAGCATTCTCTGGTCTTCAGTCAGTCAAAGGGTAAGAATACTTTTCCTTTTAAAGAGTCACACTATTAAATGTCACACTATTTTGTAGGTATTTTAAGTCTTGAGAAAAGGCCAAAACAGTACTTTGTTGCTTCTGTGACATCAAGGGCAAAAATGGTTTTGCATTAGCATTTTTTATAGCTTTGGGTCAAATTGCTTGTCACATAATAAACTAAATACATCTCAGCTGTACTTTATATACTATCCTCCCTGAGACTAAGTAACAGAAATTCTTTGAAGGATATTTTTAAGGATGCTTAAATGAATCAGGAACATTTTCCCAGATTACTCCAGTTTGAATAATCATCTGATTTTTATTCAGGACTAGGCTGAATAGCTCAGAATTGCCTGTGAATGAGAAGTGTAGTGAAACCTTCTACTCCGTGGCTTGCAGATACTGTCAATGGAAACTTTGCTACTAATGTGTGAGTCAGCAAGCGCAAGACTTCATGTGACTTTCTTAATGTTTGTTCACCTCTGAAGCAATTTATAAAACCACCAGGAAAGACTCACCTGCTTGGTGTCCAACTCCAGTTGAGGACCTGCAGACTTTATGTGACCTCATGTTTCCTTCTATTCCACCATCCTTGGATTTAGCCAGCAACCTCTTGCCTTCCTAGATTTTACTTTGCCTTCTAATAGTCTTGAGGGAGAACAGTGTAACAATCAAAGTCTCTTTTCTGAGATTTGAAAGATGGTTTTGTGGAAGAGAGGAGAGAAAACTGCAGAGGAACCTGCGACAAGCCCAGAATTTTAATGATGAACTTCTCAGATCAGGTAGACTTTTATGGAAATGCTGTGTGGAGGGATGGGTATGTATGGATGATTTGGCACAATGCAGACTAAAGTAATTATTGTATTCCCTTCGTGCATTGCACAGAAATTGTGTCATTTCATGCATCATTCACAGCTCTCATTACTGATACCACAACATCTAAATTAGCTTGAGCCTCAAGAAAACAAACACCACTTTGGCTTGCTGGAGACTGCAAAACTTGGGAGTAGATGTTACAGTTTTCGTTTTTGCTATAACACTACGCACGGCTCCCAGACTGTTAGCTTGATCTTGAAGAGCATAAAATAATGAGTATTGTTGCCTGGATGTCCTATTTCTCTTCCGGAAATGTTGCTATTTTGTGCTGGGAGCAAGGGCTACTTCTCATACTTACAATTTTGTGTGTTTATTGAATGGGAGAGGCAGGCAGACTGCAAAAATGAAGAGCTTTCGCTGCAGTTAGTTTGTTGCTGGCCTCCAGCTGTTCTTCTCACAGCAATGGTTTCCTGCAGCTCAGCAAATATGAGGACAACTGAAATCATGTTGTATCTGGGGAGAAATGAAATGGCATTGCACGGCAGGGGAAGATACAGGGAGTCAGCATGCAGGTGGTAAAACTATTTTCAGTTAAACAAAGCCTTTTCATTCAGACTTCGTGTTTTCCTGGGTTGTTGCACACAGTGCCTGGAAAGGAAAGGTTCAACAGAAGGTCATCCGGTAGTTGTTCAGTGGGGACAGCTTAAACTTTCCAAGATTAAACTCTGACTGCTAGTTATAGAGTCAGCTTTGAAGGACACAATGAAGTTGTGGTGGCAGCTTCTGGACGGGAAGACCTGGCTGTGTGCCTCTAGTGCGATCTTGTTCCATGCAGACTCAGCAGTCATCGATCCTGGGTGAAGTCATCAACCAGAGGGGATAATTTCACAGTCTGCAGGTGGAATGGCACTGGCTCAGTAGCTCCGTGACTCTGTACTGAATCAACAGTGTCTTCTCAGAGGTCATCATCAAATAAAATGTTTTAGAGAAATCTCCTCACAGAGCTTTCAAGGGAGTTTAGTAGTGCAAGGGTGCAAGTCTGGATCATCTTACTCTGTGTACCACTTTCATTTTTTTTCACTGTCAGTATATGTGCACTTCATGGGCTTGCTTCAAAGCTCTTCACAGTGTTAAGGTAGAAGGTTGGATTCATTGTACTGCCGAAGTATGGACTCAGGTAGCAGTTACTTGAATGAATCCTATCCAATACCTGACCAAAGTTCTGCATTAAATCATGCAAAATATTTTTCTAGTATAATCTCACCTTTGTTGTTCTGACAAGCAGGCATAGAATATAAACCTTGTGCTTAATACTTGTCAGATCAAGCATTTCTCTCCACCATGTCAGCCAGTACTGACTCTACGGGTCACCAGTTAAATCTTCGGACACTTGAACACTGCTCATTTCTGTACTGACACCATGAGGATGGGTTATCCATCTGAGTATTTACATCTGCACTAGTTAATTTAATACTCTGTCCTTCTGTTGGAGACAGCTTCCATATATTTGATGTTGCTGCAGACTAATGGAGTTTACTGTCCCTTTTCCAGCTACTGAGTTCAATCAATATTTTACTTATTCTCTGAACAACAGCTCAAAAGCATTTAAGGATAACAGGTATCTTAAATGAGGTGCTCTAAATACACTCAAGTTTATAGAGGTCTACTTGCATACTACCAGAGACACATAATTTAAAAAAAAAAGTGCTGAACAGATACTTCACTGGAAAAGAGTGTCTTTTAAAAAAAAAATTATTTTAATTTTTTCTATTATTATCATCATTATTATTATTTTAGAAGCTGATGGTTCAGGAAGTTTATTAGCCATGCAAACCAGTTGTTTAGTTTTTATAGCTTACCTGGTTTGCAGTTACTTGACTTTCCACTTGTCTCTATTATCTGGACAGAATTAGTGACAATAAGAAGGGAAAATGGATGAGTTCTTACTACCTGGTACCAACAACTTCTGTAAGTTCACTAACGAATCCTTGGCTGCTATCGAAAAGAGAATTGCTGCCAAGAAGAATTGTCGAAGAAATACTATAGACCAGAAACCTGAGGAGAAACCACGTCCTCAACTTGATCTAAAAGCTTTCCAGAAATTACCAGCTCTCTATGGAAATCCTCCTCCTGAGCTCATTGGGGAACCACTGGAGGATCTTGACCCGTACTACAAAGATAGTAAGGTACAGAGCTGGCCAAGATGCTTGGATTTGAATTTGTTTTATTGTGTTGCTAAGAAGAGGTTACGTGAATGATTTATCAAAGAGTTTTCTTTACATCCCCTTGGAAAAACTATAATCCCTTTCTAGGTTATAGTAATGCAGGCAGTTGGCACAACTGAATCGACATGCTGTAACCTTCTTAGAAAAAACTTAATTCTGAATTACAGGAATTAAATAATATGAACTTGATTATCATTTGAATCAATGTAGGAAAAAAAAAACAACAGAAAGCAGAAAATATAAAATGGATAAAGGAAGAAAAGTGGGGTTTGAGTCAGATTTACAAGAAAAAATAATAATTTTGTGAATTTTTAAAAATTCCATGGTTTGAAACATGTTTCTCTCTAACTCGATGCTAATGATCACCTAAGTATAAACATGATTTTAAAACATTTGCTTATGAAACCTTAAAACACGCTTGTTGAAGTTCCGTACTCTAGTCTTGAAGTATTGAAGAATATTATGTTCAATAAAGAACAGAGAAATGGGAACTAATCCAGTGGAAATTATGCTTATTGCTTGACAAAAGGTTAATATTTTAAACTGATTTCTACAGTCTTAGAAGCTAGAGGATCACTCCCAACAACAGCAAACAGTGAAAATGGCTGCAATTCTTACTTCCACCTCTAGATCTTGACTCAATGAGAGGCTCAATATATGAGAAGAGTCATAAGCAAGAGAAGGTCTCTGCACAACTCTTTGCAAGTCCTAAGGCTTACAAATGAAGTTCACGACGAGGAACATTTTGCAGCTTGGCAGTTAATGTGTGTTAACTCTTTCATCAGGTTGTGATGAGAGGATAGCAATGTATTACAAAGTCTTCCCATTTAAATGAGCAGACAAAAGTTAAAATCAAACTCTTGGTCACCACAGATGTATACAGAATATAGTATAAGAGTATATTCTCTGTTCAACTACCTGAAAACTTCATGTTTCTTTATTTTTTCTTAGGTTTTCATAGTACTAAACAAACAGAAAACAATCTTCAGATTTACTGCTACACGTGCCTTATGGATCCTGAGTCCTTTCCATCCAATCCGAAGAATAGCCATTAAAATTTTAATACATTCATATCCTTTTGCTGGCTTCATTAGCTCGTTTGGATTACGAAACCCCACATAATCCTGGGCTTTCTTACTTTAGAGCATTGAATTAACTGAATCTTTTCCTCACTGCAGATTACTTCAAATTACTTTAGAAATTATTATTTTCTTGATGCTCTTGTGCTCCATAGAAATAATTAGTTTTGTGAGTACTAGGAGTGTTGAGGCCTAATTTTCTACAGATTTGTGTTTTGAGAATGATCACTGATGTTGATTTCCTGATGTCTTATAAACAGGAATGTCATGCTTAAGCATTTCTCAGTCAGAAGACTAATAAGATCTCTCTCCTCTTTCTCATCTTCCATTTGCCAAAATTGGAGGAATTAAATTCAACTCATGTGCCAAAACCATGGGCCAGTTTTAAGAGAAAAAGGTGGAGGTTGGTAGGCACATGTGTGGAAACATACAGAAACTTAGGAATGCTGTTACAGGGAGTCCATTGCAATATAAAGCTGCTATAGATCTTGCCTTGTATATCAAATTTAGGGTAGGGGAATCACTAGTTTATTGCTCCAGTTTGGCACTGGGGAATGAGGCCAGAGCAATAGGACTATTGCTCGGGACGGAAGCAGGCCCAGTGGAGACTCTAAGGTATCCCTGTGTGGATTTTAGGTTTCCAGCCATCTCCTGGCTGTGTGGTGCTACGTCAGCTGCAATAGGTCCGAAGCCCTCATCGTAGTAGGGTACAGACATCCTGAAGGGGTGATGCCTCTCACCTGAGGCTTTCCCTGGGCAGGAAGTTGGTTGATACTGGCATTTCAACACTAGAGGCAATTTGAACATGCCTACACCTAAAGCCAGGAGAATCTTTGTGGGGTTGGAGAGGATGGATGATGGAAAGGCTAGATGTCTTTCCCATGTACATCTACATCTTGGATTGCCAGAACATGTCATATGACACAAGGCATGAGATTCACCTCCAGAGCTTAAGTTTAGGTGCCTATACATGAGTTAGATGCCCAAGTTCCCATTCGTGCCCTAAAGTCAGCAGGTCCCAGAAAGCAGCTGGGCAATCCCAAGTATTAGGTAAGCTATCTAGCATACTTTGAGACACCCGCATGTATCCTGGCAGACTTCAAGGTGTCCCTTCAGAAGAGTGCAGCTTTGCCAATTTAGAGAGAGGTTTGGGCTTCACCTGTCTGACCTTGGGCAAATTTTTAACTTTTTTTTTGCTATAAAATGAAACTAAAAATAAATCCTTCCTCCCACTCTTTGAATGGCTGAGGATCATTTCACCAAGTTTGCAACGAGCAGCAGATCTCTAGCCCATGGAGACATCCAGATGACATGAACAACAACAGTAGTGTGTTGTCATCTAATATGACTCAAAATCAGAGAATACGTGTGTGTGCTGTTCTTACATGTGCTTTAAACTAAAAAACAGATACTACGACTATTAGCATATCTAGATACATTTGTGAATCAATATCATATTATTTGACTTCACTCCCATGACTTACATTATTCACTTTGTTTATCATGTGCACTATTTTAACTAATTGTGTATTCATGGCTCTGAATGAATCCCCCAAGGGTTCCCAATCTTATTCATGGAACAAGTATGTTGAGTAAGTATCTGTGGGTATGTATGCTTTTTAATTCTGTAGTTAAATTGAATTATTGAAATATAACTTGCCACCTTCACTTAAGATAATTTATAGCTGATTTAGAAGGAAAGTTGCTTGTGTAAGGACTTTATAATTATTTTTTTTTTGCTTTCAGGAAGTATTTTTGTCTTTAAACTCAGTATCTACAATAATTGAGGTGTTAGAGGAGCGAGTAAGTGTAGATTAAGTTCTACTGTTGTACTAGCTTCGTGTCTGTCCTATTGCTCCAGTTCATTATCCCACTTGCTGAAGTTACTCAGTAAATATTTGCTTGTTATTCATGTGCTGATAATTGAGAGCTACTGTTTTTTCAAATTCTTTTTTTTATAATATTGAGATGCTGAGGTTTTCTCTAATCAAATGTTCTCTCAGTAACTCCTGGCCTGCAGGACACTGTTAGAAATTAAAGCTTCTTCAGTGCTGCTGACACTTGCAATGTTAACTCACAAGAAATCCACACCTTTGCAGTCATACTTAAGCAGGATAATCTATGACTGTTTGGTTGTGGTTTTCTTTGGGATTTTTTTTTGTTTGTTTTTTAAAGTATATTTCAGCTCTCACTTTTTCAGTTTGGCATAAAAATGTTAGACTATAAACCGTGGTAATTCTAATACCTAATGGAAAGGAAAAAATTCCAAAATGCTTAGTTTTAAAAACAGGTCCACAATTGTTTCTGACTATCTCCTGTTACATGACACTGAAAAAGTCTGGAATGGCAAACCCTGATGCAAGCAGGAACAAGACTCTGCAGGGTATTAATATACATATTTCCAGAAGATGTTGAGATATGTATCTGTAGGGTCCTGCACCTAGGGAGGAATAACCCCATGCACTAGTACAGCTTAGGGGTTGACCTGCAGCAGCAGGTCCATGGCAGCTCTGCCAAGAAGGACCTGGGAGTCCTGGTGGACATGAGCCAGAAATGTGCCCTTGTGGCCAAGAAGGCCAATCGTCTCCTGGGGTGCAGTTAGAAGAGGCCATCAGGTCAAGGGAGGTTCTCCTTCATCTCTACTCTGCCCTAGTGAGGCCACATCTGGAACATTGTGTCCAGTTCTGGGCTCCCCCGTTCAAGAGAGACAGGGAACTACTGGAAATAGTCCAAAGAAGGGCTACAAAGATGACTAGGGGACTGGAACTTCTCTTCTAGGAGGAAAAGCTGAGAGACCTGAGACTGTTTAGCCTGGAGAAGAGAAGCCTGAGAGGGGATCTTATCAATGTTTATAAATATCAGAAGGGTGGATGTCAAGAGGATGGGGCCAGTCTCTTTTCAGTGATGCCCAGTGCCAGGACAAGGAGCAACAGGCACAAACTGGAACATGGGAAGTTCCATCTGAACATGAGGAAAAACTTCTTTACTGTGAGGTGACATAGTGCTGGAACAGGCTACCCAGAGAGGTTGTGGAGTCTCCTTCTCTGGATAGATTCAAAAACCTGCCTGGATGTGATCCTCTGCAAGTTGCTCTTGGTGAACCTGCTTTTGCAGGGGGGTTGGACTTGATCCCCAGAGGTGACTTCCAACCCTTATAGTCTCTGCTTACGTGAGCATTAAAGGTTAGATAAAAGTTGTATCTGCTGTTGGCATCAAGTCTACCATTCAAATGTGTTTCAATAATAATTTCAGAATACTTCTTTCCAAATGAAAAGAGAAGCACTACATCCATGTAATTTCTCAGTGCATTTGCTGACTACCAAATGAATGCCTTTTGAATTCTGTAGGGAGATTGCTGCCTTGTTGAAACGATAAGTGCACTCAGTAAGTCCAGAAGAGCTTTTACTGATAATTTTCCATTAATAAGAATAATTGCCATCTTAAATTGAAAATTCTGTACTCTTGCATTTCTCTAAGTGTTTTAAGCATTCTGCAGAAATGGATGCTGGGTGCCTGAAGTAAATAATACACAACATATTATACGTTCACTTGGCTACTTGAAACCGGAGGAAGATACAAATCTCGATCTTTATTTTAACAAGTAGCTAGGAGTTTTGTGTTTCTTAAATAGTGAGGACTCACATGAAAGACTTTAAGAAAGAAAATGTTGAATGCCAAAAAACCTTGTCACAGATGTGCGTGTTAATAGCCATGTCTAGATTGCAGTCAACTACTGATGGAATACACTGAAATCAGCAGCAGTTTTTCCAGTACTTCTCCACAGCATTGGCTTGGTTTGTTGGCCTAGACAGTAAATAGTCTGATGGTGTCTCTTCTGTTAATTGCTAATATTGCTGTTTTCCTTTGGCACTTTTCTCCCTTCCTTAGATTTACTTTCACTGGCATTTACACTTTTGAATCATTGATAAAAATATTGGCAAGAGGATTCTGCCTAAATGAGTTCACTTTCCTTCGAGATCCCTGGAACTGGTTGGATTTCACTGTCATTGTCATGGCGTAAGTGGGAACGTATAAAATATGGATTACCTGCGCTCGCGCTCTCTGCCTGAAATTCCCGTTGCTGTGGTGCAAAAGGCTGTCTGCAGTACAAAAAAAATGCCTGTGGGTCCTAATTGCATCTGAAATTATCTAGGACACTGCCTCTTCCCCTTGTTTTATTGCTGACTGTATAACAACAGCAATGTATTAGTCTTTCAAGAAGCAAATAGAGCTGTGCAGAGCAAAACGTGCTCTGCGGTGAGGGAACACAAATGGATGGATTTCAAGCAGTGTAATAGGTGGTCTCTTGACTACAGACATCCTGATCCTGCAAATTAATGTGTGAGTTTGAAAATAGGCTGATGTGTGTAGACACCAGGACAATGGATTAAGTTTGGGCTCTTTATGTCTAAAAATCGTAGTTCGATCTTCAGTTTGCAGTAATTGGAAAGCTCAACCAGTATAAAAGCGCAGCTACAGAAGGGAAATCAAAAAGTTCAGCCTGAAATGAATAATTTTGAGTGTTATCTTTGTATTTTAAATGCATAGTATTTTAGGATGTTGACACAAAAGCAGCTCTGCTAGCTCATAATGAAACTCTAATAAAAAAGAAATGGGTTTCTATTTTGTGAGAGTTCAGACAAATTCTCGATATGTAGTTTATTAATACTTGTCAAACTTTCCAAGCATATTTTGAGAATGACCACTGTAAAATAATTGTCTTGTTTACTCCATTCAACCAGTTGATGTACCCCAAACTGACTTTCCAGGTACGTGGGAGCAGTTAGTAACTTGGGCAGTGTGTCAGTCCTTCGGTCTTTCAGGGTTCTGAGAGCTTTAAAAACCATTTCAGTAGTCCCAGGTAAGAAATCTGATTTGCTAAATATTTTCTGCTACTTACAGCTCATTCTTTGCTCCAAGCAAATGTTTGGCTTTTTTTCACTCCTGTATATTTCACTGATTGCAGACATGGCAGATTCTAGGGACACAAATAGTGTCTCAATTCACCTGTCACAGGCAGAATAAATTAAACATTAGAGACAATCTTGTATTTAATTTATTTTCATTGCTTTTAAAGGTCTTGTTAACACTTTGTAATGTCAGTTGTGCAGAATGTTCTTCTAGCTGGTCTATGTGTTACGGTTCAACAGAAACACCCCTGTTGACTGAACGGACATTCACTATTAATCATCTTTCTTACATCATCCCTGGGAAATCAGTTTCCTGTTCACTTTTCCCTTAGTTAAAAAAACAGTGGATTCTTTCTCATGATGAAATGCAAATTAAGAACTAGTGCGTTGCATCTATCTGCTCTTTCTGGTCTTCTTGATTATTCTCATTATTGTTTCCAGTTTCCTCACAGCTTACCCATGTTGAAAATTCCATTTGAATTATGCATATTACTCTTTCTTACTGGGTAAGAAAAAAACAGACTATATATGGTTCCTCATCCTTGCCTAAATATTTTACAGGGATTAAAGGAACATCTTGAAATTGTAGGGTCAATCAAATGAGGAAAAAAAAAATTATCATATTAATCACTCATCCAAACTATACTTGCATTACAAATATGTTTGCCACATCATACCCAGTAATCTTGGTATGTTGGTTGTTACACATTTTTTTAACTCTAATCAAGTATGACATACGAATCTCAGTTATTCATCCCACTTCTCCTTTTTATTTTGCCTTCCTAGGACTCAAAATCATTGTAGGGGCACTTATCCAGTCTGTGAAGAAACTTTCTGATGTGATGATCCTGACTGTTTTCTGCCTGAGTGTCTTTGCCCTCATAGGCCTCCAGCTTTTTAAGGGCAATCTAAGATCCAAGTGTATGAGGAACTCTACAGAGTTTGGTAAAATTCCTTATTTCCTTAAGAAAAAATTGGAATCCTATGAAACGTTTGCTAATTATACAGGTAATTTTTCTCCTTAATTCTTTGTTTGGATGATAGCATAGACGCCTATGCATGCATGTGTAACCACTTGTTGTAAATGATATTGGATGATTGATATTTTGATAAGTAACTACCTGGTTAATGGCTTTCAGATTGCCAGAGCATCTTGCAGGCATCCAGGAATGCACCCTGTGCCCTCATTATAAGAAACAGCACTCCCAAATTTTCCAGTAACATCCAGCTCGTTTTCCCAGAATGATATGACAGTAACTGAAATACACATTAGCTCACTCTCTGCTGTAATTCCCCAAAGTTCACCTTTTATCACATGCTGAAGAGTCTGTACATCTTCATCTTGTTGCTCAGGGAATTACTCTTCAGCTTGAAACAGAGGAATTTGTTCAGAAGCCAAAGTCACTTTCTTCTTCACCTCATATTTATGTTATTTTATGTCTTTTATAGAAGATATACAATATACATCTTTCATGTAAGCATCTTGACTAAGGCTGATGATGGAAGCAAAGAGCAGGGATCTGAAAATGCACCGAAGCGTTCTCAGAGGAACAACTATGAGGTGCAATTCAGGAAGGAAAAGCCTCAATGTACATAGAAAAAACCACAATACGCATTAAAAAAAAAAATACACTCAAAGTAAACAATGTCTATGCCAGATATACGAAGAAATCTTCAGCCCTAAAGAAAATCTTCACAAGGGAGTTCAGACATAACAGCAGTTACAGAGGGAGAAAAGCAGGGGAAATGTTGAAATACATAAAGCCACAGGGGATTGCTGTTTGTATACGCTCTGCATGGAAGGTTTGTTCAGATGGGATTTCTTTAATAATATCATAGTCTGGGCAGGGAAAGTCTTTGTATAGAAGATTTTTTAGGAAAAATATTTTTGCAAGGAATTTCTTATACCTATCAAAAAAAAACCCCACACATAAGAACAAAGTCATTTTCATGCACAGAATGTTGTAAAAATCATAATTGAATGAAAGCTTTAGAAATAGACAGGCAGTGCCTGGAATTGGACAAGACAAACTTTGGCTAAAAATTCTAATTTTCTGTGTTGCAGAAAAAGGAAACAAAGTTTTGGGGGTGGGGGGCATGGTTTGTTGGGGTTTTTTTGTGGGTTTTTTTTTGTGTGTGGTTTTTGTTTGTTTTGTTTTTTTGTTATTTTATTATTATTATTACTTTTCATTCAGAACTTTGCACTGTATAAAGGCAATGGCCTGAAGAAAGCAGTGCTCAAGAAATTAAAAATCTGTGTTGCTTCATAACTTTCATCTTGTTCACATCCTATGCCATACATCTTGTGTGCAGGGTGACTTCCAATGCCAATAAAAAGACCAGGAGGGCACAGAAGTTTAATGAAAGCTAGATGACTTTCTTACAGCATTTCAGACTTGCAGCACTATAAGCCCAGTTTTCCTCTCTTTTCTCTCTCCCCTCTATTCTCTGTTTTTTGGTTGGTTTTTTTTGGTTTGTTTTTTTTTTTTTTTTTTATTTTTAGTAAAGTTTTTCATTGTCCGCGTTGGTCCTCA